>JANHFT010006900.1:0-20381 GCA_032467955.1 Pseudoxenodon macrops | reverse complement strand
TTATTGTGTTTATATGTTTGTGTTTGTATTTGTATTCGATTGTGTGTATGTCTTATTTTATAGAATAAAAATCTTTAAAAAAATAATAATAAAAAGTTGGAATTGCTACACTGTGTCTTTTAAATGGACTCGTCTGCTGAAAAGCTTCTGAATCCTGATTTAGAAACCAGATACCATCCAGCAACAGTTTATTTCCCACTTGTCTAGGAATAAGCAACACTGATAATTAGGAAGGGGTTTACTTTTGAATAAGTGAGGATTTTATTACTTCCCTCTTTTGTTTCAAACGCTACCAACGTTTTAAGAAAGAACTGTGGAGGGGGAAAGAGAAACATTTTGAAATGGGAAACAGAATGTTAATGTTGTGTTGTGGAAATCAAGTGAGAGGAACCTGCCTATTAACCAAATGTCAAAAAAACACGGTTCTTAATACACCAGGACAAATATTGCAGAAGTTGATCTGGCTCTTAAAAGATAGCATTTTGCATTTTTCCTCTGTACATCTGGCTCAGTGTGCCAGTTGTTGAAATATTCCTGCTACCAGGATAGCATCATATTTTTTTAAAATACCACCCCTGTTGTCCTGTCTGTCATTAGTTTATATAGATAAATGTATTGCACTATCCTGGTTGTATTCCATTTAATTAAAGAGGCCAAGATATGAACCATACTGTTTCTTCAGCATAGAAAATACCCCAAGAAGAAAAATTAGTTTGTACCAAATATACTTGACAAATGAAATCCATCGAGAATGAAATGAAGCCTTTTACTTCAATCTCCTGATTTTTACCAGAGCGTGGAGCTTTGCTTTTCTGATGTTTACACTCTGTCCTTGTTTCAGTGACCTTAAAAGTATGATAGACTCTTTTAACGGGTGTGATTATTACAGCATATTTCACAAAGCTATGTTCATGCACTACTTTCCTGTTTTATAAAAGGCACAGTCCCAGTAGTGGAGTGAGATGAGGTTCTGCTGATCACATGATATTGTAACTCGATTCTGCTACCTGTAAGCAATGTGGATATATCTCTGTGCCAATAACATTTTATCTGGGGACAGAGAAATGCTGTTTTAAGGCATCCAAAGCACTGTGGGAGAAACCTAGATATATTACTTAGAGCTTCTTGGGGCAAAGTTGGGAAATAAAAAGAAATGTAATCCATAGTCTATTTTTAGAAAGTGGCAATATACAATTATATATAAGTTGCATAACATGGTAATATGAAAAAAGCATACATATTCAATCAGATAGTATCTTCCCAAAATAGAATTTGCCTTTTCATTATGGACAACTTGAAAGAGCCTGTTAAAGTTACCTCTACTTGTGAGATACATGGAGTGCGGATCTGTTGACAGGTCTTCTTGATAGCAACCCTCATTCTTTGGAAGACCTTTCCCACGGAAATATGGGTAGCCTCAAACTTCTTTGCTTTCTGGACAAAAGTTAAATCAGTGCTATTCTAGGAGTTTTCAGCCATTAATAATCATCCTACTAGGTACGTTCTTATTATTAATGTTATTGCTTCTTTTGATTGTATTGCCTATTGAATTGTTCACTAGAGTCTGTATAGATAGGAGTACTACTATTATTTCAATTTTCTTATTCATAAATCAAATTCTGAACAGGTAAATAAGCTAGCTCCAAGACTACTGCTAAGTTTGTCCTTAAATAACTTATGAACACCTATCTGATGAATTATGATCTACTGCAGCTAACAGAGAGTCTAAGTAATATTTTCAGATTTACAAGGCCCTAATATAATAATACTGGTAATATGTAATGGATTTACCAATGAGAAAGTAACTTTTATTTACCATATTTTAAATTTATTTTATAATCTCTTTCCTTTGGAGATGTAAAGAAATTGAAAACTCATCCTCCTGCTTTTTATTCCTTGGTTTACAGAGCTGTTAGTAATCAAAATATATTGTCTTCAAATCTGTCAATTTTCAAAATCTCTGTCCTTTCCCTACCCTCAGAAAGCCCATTACTCTCCCTTGCTTCAGAGATGGATGAAATGTAGTCTCCAGGCAATTCATCCCATCCTTGTTTGGTATGTTTCCTTCCTGGGAAAAACCCTTACATGCAATTTTATTAGCATGTATTTTAATAGAGTTTGATAGCAATAGCACTTAGACTTATATACCACTTCACAGTGCTTTGCCCTCTCTAAGTGATTTATAGAGTCAGCATATTTTACAATCTGGGTCCTTATTTTACCAACCTTGGAAGGATGGAAGGCTGAGTCAATCTTGAGCCTTTGAGAATTGAACTGTCGAACTGCTGGCAGCCAGCAGTCAACAGAATTAGCCTGCAATACTTTTTTCTAACCACTGTGCCACCATGGCTTGATGCTGTACAACATTTTCAGGATTTGCTGGGAGCTCTTCAGAAGAATTCAAAAGAATGTCAGTTTGTGGACAAATGCACAAATTGTGTGAATGTGTGTGTAACATTAGAAACTTATTTGCTCTTCTTTCTTTGTGAATGAAATAGAAAAGTTGTTTGTTGCTGTGCTAAAAACTTTAAGAGTAGCACGCTCAGCAGTTGTCTAGGTTGATACAGAAAGAAAGAGCGTTGGCTGGCTAGCTTATCTGTCTTCAGCTGTTGGCTGAATGCTTGACCGATGGTGCTCTCTGCAAATTCTAGAACCTCATAGCAGTATCATTGGGCTGAAACTTGAAAGCATTTGAGATTTGCAGTGGTGAGGACAATGTGGAGAAGCCACTGGTTGGCTTTAAAGTGCAAAGGAAATTATTCACAAATGGGAAGTTTGGCAGTGTGGTAGTCCTCTAGGATTAGATCAGGAGGAAGCAGTGTTAAAAGCCTATCAAAATGCTGTTAAAAATCCAGCTGTCTTCATCTATTCATGGAAGGCTGTTTGGCTGAGTGGAATGGAAAAAAGGAGATGGATTTCCCCCAGTGGTTTTCTATTCCTTAGAATAGGAACCTATTAATCGTCTCCTCTTCCTTAGAGAATGGTGAGAACCAGAGCACTAGGAAAGTGGCAGAAGAAGCTGCAAGAGAAAGCAGGAATTAATAAAAGTAATTTCCCTATCTGTTCTGTTCAGCGAAGTCTGCTACATGAAAAAGCTTTCAGTGAACCAAAGGCCAGTTTTGGCTATGGTGAGTCAATGACATTATGGAAATTAAGACCATAGACATTTTCAAGACATTATTTGGTGAATTTGGAACCCCCCCTAGAAGTTCTGTTTAAAGATTATTTTTCTGATTCCTAATCAATGACAGTTGTGGTTCCCTATTATTCAAAAGGTCCATAGTTCTTTTAATGAATTTGTTACCTAAGAATCTGTCTTCTTCCTAGGAATACAGACTTCTTCCATTTTATTCTCCTGGCCAACATCTTCTGTGGATTATTCAAGGTGATTCATGATCATGCACTAACTTTATGAGTGAGAAGGGACTTGATCCTCTGCTGCTTCATTATCCAAACTCTTATTAGTAAGAGAAGATTTGAGGTGGAATTTCAATCGATCTTTATTTAACAGCCCATATATGATTTATGGCACTTAATAAATAGTTAGATAAATAAATAAATACTCTCAGAGTAATTTGAAGGTGACTGAGGAGCCAGTTTGGTGTAGAGGCTAGAAACCAGGAGACTGTGAGTTTTAGCCTGGTTTGGACATGAAGCCAAGCGGGTGATCATGGGCCAGTCATTTTCTCTCAGCCATAGGAAGGAGGCAATGGCTAACCACTTCTGAAAAACCTTGCCAAAAAAACTTCAGGCAGTCTTCCAGAATTGGACACAATTGTATGGAAGAAAATATAAAACGTGTATGATTTATAGTATCTAATAAATACTTAAAGCAAAGTTCTGCTTCCATTTTGCCACAATTCTACTAACTGTATTTATTTCACATTTGCTATACCCTTAATTTAGTTCACATTTGCTGCACACACACATGGTGAATAGGAATCCTGTTGTGAGCAGATGGTGATGTTTGGCAGATGTAGGGCTGCATCACAGAAGAGAAGGTTCATATAGAGAGAGTGGCCAGCTGTGCAATTGATCATGATGTCAGTAGCCTAGTTCCACATCAGGAAACTTTCATGTACTAATAGCTGAAGGTGAACTCTCTCCCCTGAATTACGTCTACTGGTACTAAGAACCATGTTCCCCAGGAGGCATAAAGCTTCTATTCTGTAGAAAACTCCCAATAGCATACAGCTAGTGATTGTATTAATTCCAAATGTATAAATAACATAGTTTCCATTTTCTTTTCTTTATCAAATATTTGTTTAACTGTAGATGCTGATAGGCAAAACAAAGTAAAAGTCTTCATGTCCTAAACAAAAGAAAACAAACCCTGTCTTATCTCAGCACAATTTCTAAAGCTGTGAAGACTTTGTTGTGTACCCAGACCTGACCCCCTTGTGTGTTAATTTTCTTGGCTGTGTTACCATCCTTGAGAACAGTTCTACTATATATAATACACACACACACACATACACACACACACACCTGTTTTAATTGCTTTTAAAAAATTTTGAATTCTATGATGTACTCTGCCAGGTTACTTGTTGAGAAGGGGTACCTATAGAATGGTATGGCTTTGTGTCTAAGGCAGGAGTAGTACTCATGTTCTCCTAGTTTTTATCCTGGTGTCTTATACACTTTTTAACCCACTTCCTGCTTTTAGGGCTGAGAGAAAGTGTCTGGCCCAAGGCCACCCAACTGGCTTCATGCCCAAGGCAAGACTAGAACTCAAAGTCTCTAGCTTGATGCCTTAACTACTACACCAAACTACTACATCAGTCCCCCTCAAATTGCTTCAGAGAATTTGGAGAATAAAAATGCTGGAAATGTCCTGGCTGCCATCAAGAAAAGACATACTTACTGTAATTGCCTTATTGATCCTATTAAGGGATTCATGATTGATAGTGTTCTACCATTTGAATGTTGTACTGTATATAAAGATTGCTGTAATAGAGGTAGATTTTTTTGTTCTCTTCCTAAAGGATACCCATATCCAGGCAACTGAAATGGTCCAGTCTGTGGCATGAGATTCAAACTTCTACATATATTAGAACTTTTGCATATATCATATATTTTAGGGGGTTAAAAATGTATCTGGATCTTATTGATATCAAAGAACTGCAAAGCAGAGATTGTTGTATATTGAACAACCTGTATACTGCACAGGTCAGAAAGAGGGCTGAGAAAATATCTATAAACCCCTCACATTCTGGACATAAACTGTTTCAACTCCTCTCCCAGAACACTGCTTTAGGACATTGCATGCCAAAACAAGTAGACACAGAAATAGTATTTTTGCCTCATGCCATCAGTCTGCTAAATACGTATCTAATTACCACAGTACTGTCTTGTCTAAAGATAGTTACCAATATAGTAGGACTGTATTACTAGTATCATTCTCATCTTTTCTACGACCTTCTCTTCTTGGTATCTCATGATTATATTACTTTGTGGTTTGTATGTAGACTGAGAGCTTATGCACCAGAGACAAATTTCTTGGGTCTCCAATCACAGTGGTCCAAAAAAAGAATATTCTTTAAAAAAAAACCATTAACACCCAAAAGTGTCTGTTTGAGGGAACTGCATTCAGTTCAGGGATATGCTAATGACCAGCTGAATATTTTAAAAAACATGTAGTAGAAAAAAATGCAGTTTAAAAGCATTTCATTTGGAAAGTTGCATTAAAAAATGTGTGAGTTTTGGGGAAATTGCTTACAATAGCAAACAAAATTTGGTTAAAAGTAAATGGAAATTGAAAGAATGAAAGACTATACCAATACCTCTGACATAAATAATAAGAAAGTATTTAAACTGATCCATATATCTATACCTTGTTTAATGACATGGCTAATTAAGATTGCTTCTCCCATACAAACCTGTCAAGTTACTGAGATATTGATTGCAAGACCGTCTTCTGGTATGACCGTCTTTTAAAATATTCTATTGAAGTAAGCTGTTCTCATGTTCATGCAAATCTAAATAGAGTGCTTTCTGTATTCCCTGATCTTCAGGGTTAATACCTTAATTCAGGCAAACGTGAATGTAGTTCTTTCTCAATCTCCCAATCTCTCCTCAATGGACTGTGTGAAGGTCTTAAGAAAGCAAGAATCATGGCAGGTCAGATGCATTTATAGGTGTGAGGAAGCTGGTCATGATTCAAGTCTTCATATGTCTCCATTCAACTAGGCAGTTGAATATACCTGCTTAGAGCCACAGATTTACCGTAGACCTCTGCATATGTTACGTAGTATCTCATGAATCACTTTTAATATATTTTTTATAATGCTGCCATGATAACAAAAGTAGTGGGATGGAATCAGCCACATGGATGACGACCATCAGATAAAAATATTTACATGTAGGACTGAAAGTAGCATGTCATAGAAAAAAGACAATTGCCGTGACGTTGTTTAAGGCACCTTTTTCAGCTTTCTACCCTCCCGACATATTGTAATGTATCTCCAGAATTCTCACCTAGCACAGTCTTTAGAATTTGCTGCTCAGAAATTCTGTATCTCAATATCTTCGGAGGGTACAGAATTGGAAAACTGCAATCTGAATAGTGCCGGAGTAGGGAAAACTGCTGTAGTATAAACCATCATGGGCATCCCTTGTTTGAAGAACTGCTCTGCTGGGTCAAAGGGCAGGAGTATTGACCAACTCAAGAGGATCCCCAGAAGGCATGCTGAGTGCAATTGTGAGCAATTGGGGATCAAACCTTTCATGGTGTAGATATACTGAAATCTTCAGAAACTTTTCTTTGGGTCTCACTGCTATATTTGATGACTGCCTTCTCTAGTTGTGTTCCTCAGCAAGACTGGCTTGGCTGTGAGTTTATTAGTTTTGTTTTTGATGAGAGATCTTGTTTTCTGAAGCTGGAGAGTTTTGTTTTTCATTTGGATGTTTTAGATGCTTCTTTTCTCCTGGCTAATTTATTGCTGCTCTGTTACATGAGTTGCTAATTATTGTTGATATATTTTCTTCCCTGTTCTGTGAACAGTGGTATTGAACAGCAGGGTATTGAATGCTTAATTAAAAGCTAATGCATTTGGCACGTCACCAATACTCACTTCTATTTGAAAACCAAACATAAATTACATAGAGAAATAAGAGATAAATGGTAAGTATATTGAAGGTCATTTTACCTGCCACCCTCCCACTGATCATCATTTTCAGAATGACTAGTTGTTTGTTGAAAGGAGGCTGTACTTTGAATGAAGTACTGGAATTCACTGTGGCGCAGTGGTTAGAATGCAGTACTTCAGGCTACTTCTGATGCCTGCTGGCTCCCTGCAATTTGGCAGTTCAAATCTCACCAGGCTCAAGGTTGACTCAGTCTTCCATCCTTCTGAGGTGGGTAAAACGAGGACCCAGATTGTTGGGGACGATATGCTGACTCTGTAAACCACTTAGAGAGGCCTATAAAGCACTGTAAAGCGGTATATAAGTCTAAATGCTATTGCTATCCTGTGGAGTAGAGAAAAACGTGTCTTCTCTGTTGTTGTTGCTGCTGCTCCTACCTCCTAGTACAGCATTGCCTCAGAGAATCATATGGCTTCTCCTCTCCTGGGGTTCTAGCAGGCCTTAAGACCTGGTGGTATTCTAGAAGGCCTGGGGGTAAGTGCGCCTGATTATTACAGCTGGTTTTTACCCAGGTTGATATATTTTGTTTCCATGTTTTCACTCTTTAAACTTGATATTTTTGTATATTGCTAGTTGCACAATGTCTTTTGGACTGGTCAGCCATAACAAAAGTAATAATAATCTCCTCTGAGTTTCAGATTCTAATAATACTTAGATACAAGATAAGTTAAGTTCACATATGCAGCCCAATAATGCTAAAATGATGATTTTAAGCCAAAATCTTTTGATGCATACACCTTTGAGCCATGATACGGTTTTCATTTATTTAAGTTATTTAAAGAATTTATATGGCCTCCAGACGCTGTGATTCCTGTTGGTGCACAATAAAACAAAAAATAAAATAAAAATCCCAGTTAAAATCCACAGGAAAAAGCCATATTTTTAAAGGACTTTCTGAAGACCAGTAGGGTCAGGGGTGAGATAATTCCAGAGGGCAGGTCCCATCAGATGGCATTGTTTCAAGGATGAGACCCAACCATTCCTACCTTTAGTGTGTGTAGGGGTAGAAAGTTACAGAGGTCTCATACCCTGGCTCTGTGTAATTAAAAGTTTTATAGATAAATAACCCGCCGTTTAAATTGTACCCACGTTATCAAACCATAGGGAGCTGGTGCGGTTTAGAAAGTTAATGATGTTATATGTGTATATGAGTTGCATCCATATCACCACTGCATTCTGGACAGTTGGGAGTTTTTCAACAGCCTTAGTGGGCAGCACCAGACAGAGCACATTGCAGTACTCCATTCGGAAGTAGTGGGCAGGTCCTCCCAATCCAGAAAGGGAAGCAACTGAAGCACAAGACAAAGTTGGACAAAGTTGGGCCACTTCTTTGATCAGGAGTTGCTCAAGTGTAAGAGGCTGGCCAAATTGCACACTAGTTCTGAGTGTGGGAGTACAATTCTGAGTAGAACCAAGAACGGACAATCTGGTCTTGGTAAATAACAATATCACGTAGACTAATATAGCCCTCTCTAAGCAGTTTACAGAGTCTGCATATTGCCCCCAACAATCTGGCTCCTCATTTTACCAACCTCTGGAAGGATGGAAGGCTGAGTCAACTTTGAGCCAGTCAGGATTGAACTCGTGGCAGTGAGCCGAGTTAACCTGCAATACTGCATTCTAACCACTATGCAATCACAGCTCCTAAAGTTTCATCAAAGACTCTTCTTCCTCAACCAAACCCCTATAGTATCCAGATGCTAGGCCACACCTGTTGACAACCACACCTGTTCAGCCAAGGACAAAGACCTACAACTGAAATCATCAATGTACTGATAATACTGGACACCATGTGGTAGAATGACCTTCCCTAGTAGTTTCCTGTAGATATTTAAAATAAGTGGGGAGAAGGTACAGCCCCAATAGCAATAGCAGTTAAGACTTATATATCGCTTCACAGTGCTTTACAGCTCTCTCTAAGCAGTTTACAGTGTCAGCATTTTGCCCCCAACAAGCTGATACTCCTACAAAGCAGAATTTTAAGGTGGGACAACTCCCCCCAGCAGCAAGTGGAATTGGGGGGAAACCATCATAACATGGTGTGTCCCAAATCACTGAACTAATCCAGAAAGATACCATGGTTGAAGGTACAGAGCCGTGGTGGTGCAGTGGTTAGAATGCAGTACTGCAGGCTAACTCACTGCTCACTCCAGGAGTTCTATCCTAACTGGCTCAAGGTTGACTCAGCCTTCCATTCTTCCAGAGTTTGGTAAAATGAGGAGCCAGATTATTGGGGACAATATGCAGACTCTGTAAACTGCTTAGAGAGGGCTGTAAAGCACTGTGAAGTGGTTTATAAGTCAGAAGTGCTATTGCAAATCAGTGAGGCCTAGGACATATGCATTAAGGTCATTGACTTATTTGGCTAACACAATATATAAGACAGACCTAGGAATAAGCAACCAGGTACCTGCAAATGATTTAGATTCAGTCCCCAAAAGTTCCAGGCAGCACAATCAAAACATCAGATTGTAGAAATTGTAGCGAAACACAATTTGACTAGAAGGCAAACTGACTTATCCACTTTCTTCACTTTCCTTCCTAATCAAATATCCTTTCTTCATGTCTTCATGTGCCTTGCTTGGCAACATTTGTGGGGGGAAAAACACTGTATCAGGCTGAAAATTAATCCTATCCTCATCATCACAACTGCCATCCAATCGATTTCCAGTAGAAGCAACTCTTCAGAAAAAACACGTTGCAAGGTCTACATTTTAGAGATTCCTCAGAATTTATTAGAGGACTTTTCATCCAAAGTAATTCAAGGGCTTGAGGAAGACTCTCTGGGCATGATATAGATAGAACAAAAATGAAGACATTCAAGCAAAGACCATGATTTGACCATGCCAACTGCCCTATTCAATAGCCTTCACTAGGAAATTAGTTCCACACATCAAGTGGCTGGTATAACCTGAGGTTGGCACTAGCTATGCATCCTGCTGCTTTAAGAATCCCAGAGATTTACATGCATTCATTACATCCATCCATACATTTCAATCTATCCATAATCTGCCTTCCCCTTACCTGGTGTACCCTCAGGAAGTTATGGTCTCTTATCTGGAGGGTATCATATTGGGAGACCAGATTATGAAGAACCTTGCTGAAACCAGCTTTCCGATAAACTCCCCTGCTGGCTGTATCTCAGCTGTACAAAGCAGGCTAAGCTGGTTATCCTCTATATCTCTATTTGCTGTTACAGCCCCTTGCTGGGACTGAAAAGATGACTCAACATTTACATGACTGAAAAGAATGCAGCCAAGTACTTAAGATTTTGCACAAGCATTGTAAGGGGCTGCCTTACTAATGAGACTAACTCGGGTCTTCATGTTTCCTCATAAGTAGCTAATAAAACTGTACCATCACATTTCACATCTACATTGTATTCCATGATCCTACATTGCTCCCAATGTCAGCAGCCCACCGAACACGTTTTTAACCAGAGTTAAACATTACATCTTCACTCACAGAGCCTTCTGCTTACAAAGCAATTTCCAGGTCTTTCTGGACATGCAGTCCAGGAGAAAAAATTCCATCGTTTGTATCAGAGGTCACAAGAGCATTGCTGAAAATTATTTTCCTTGACCTGTTAGTTGCCAACTCTACACATCAAACAGCCTGAGCGAACAGCAAGCATTTCAGCTAATCAAGGTTATACACAGGACACCTACTTACTTTAGATTTTATTTCATCAACAGAAGCCACAACACAGCTTGACTCCTATATCCTTATCACACCTGTGAGGGTAGACTCAGCTGTCTCTCATTTTGCTTCATACAGACACATTAGCTCCCTTTTCTAGCTTCAACTAACCTTTTTGCAGGATCTCTACATACAGCTGGAGACAATTTCCCTTCCAAGATATCAGCAGCCTTCTCTGCAGCCAGCATGAATACACATTAGGGTGTGTGCTAGTGGCTTCCTAAATCCAAAGCCAGTGAGGAGAGCGATTCTTTTTTTCCTAGTAATGAAGCTAACTTGGTAGGAACCCAGCAATAGAAGGCAGACACTCAGCCTGCGTTCAGTCCGTGCTGGATTATAAATAAAGAACTAACAGATACATTGGCAAACCCACTTTCTTCCTAAGCAAGAATATGTCTGCTGTCCACAATTAATCCTGCAATCCCCAGATAATCTTTGCTTCCATCTTCACTGGGGAACAAGCCTGAAACCGTAGACTACGTATTATTTCACATAACATGGTCAGTGTTGGTTTTTTTTAGACAAATGCTTCCAGATGTTGACACCAAATACGCATTTTATCCCATAAGAAAGGTTTAGCCTTCTCCGTGTAACAGGGACTGGAGGTGGCCAGGTTGAAGAGAACAGAATCCTACAAACCCTTCTAAAAGTAACAATACTTTTATCTTCAAAAGATGAGCCAGACACGCCCAAGTTAATTTCAACATAACTGGTTCCCTCACAGACTAAAGCACCATTCATCCATTGCTGTTGTAAAAACCATATCACTGGGCTGCTTGGGGAAGTTACTATTTGTTTTCACTTGGGCAAGGAAGGAGCTGCAGGAATAATGTTACACCTGGGAGGAAATTCTGCTCCAGGCAAAGCTATTATGTTTAAGAGAACATTGTCCAGTGACTCAAAGTACCAGGGCTCAATTTAACTTTTTTTGTTTTTTAGCATAGGGACAAGTGAGTTTACATTCAGGGGAAAGGCCTACAAACTCCTAACCATCTATTTTCCCCTTCCCCTCCAGAGTTCTGAGGAATTTGCAATTTCATCTTCTGAAATTTCATTGCAATCTTTATTCCACAACTCTTCCAAGTTTTTTCCTTTTTAGCAGCTGCAAACATCTGCCTGGCCTTTTTCTTTAAGGCTGTGCCAATACTTATTTTCTTAAATCAATGTCGTGCCCACCCCCCCAATTTGAAATCCTGGACTCTTAAGGGTGGTATTTTCCATGCCGAAAAGGTAATAATCTAAGCCAAGTTTCCTACACAAAACACCATATTTACAAGCTCGCTCGCTCTCTATGTGCTCCCCATTCATTCTGTTGCTTCCCTTTTTCCTACCGTCGCCCTTCCAAGATTGGCAAGGTTTCTGGATTCCTCGAACAAGTCTTACGGTACTCTTCCTCCTCCTCCTCCCCAATTTTTTTTGGGCAACACGTTTTTTAAAAAAAAGAAAAGCTTTTAGAAAACCTGAGAGAGAGACAGAGAGAGAGAAATCTGTCTCCATAGAGGTTTTTCTAGCCCGCATAATCCATGCGCGTCTGCTCGGCGTCTCAACAAGCCAGGCTCGGATGGAGATCAGAAAAGGTTCTCGTTATTTCGCAAGCAGTTCGAGGAAAAGCAGCCGCTTTCGGCCAGGCTGCCGGCCCGGAGGAATAGATCCACAAGGAGATTTCCTTTTTGGGGGCCGAGGGAGGGAGTGAGGGGGGAAAAAAGAGCTGCGGAAGACGCTTCCCTCCCCAGCCGCGACCGCCTCGGCTTCGCCCCTTTTGAGTTGTCCACCGTTTCTCCTCTTTCCTTCCTTCCTTCCTTCCTTCCCTCCTTCCTTCCTTCCTTTCTTCCAAACCCAACTTGGCGTTTCCAAACGCGCAGCCCACCGCGACCCCCTTTGCAGCTTCGCCCTTCCGAGCCTCCCCCCCACCTTTTTTTTTTTTTTTTACTCCGTTGTCAACTTACCCGGTTTACCCCCGACCCGCTTGGCGCATGAGGCTCTTTTTTTTTTCTCCCCTCCACCCCTGGAGCCGGCGAAGGCGCAGCTCCGGCAACTTCGGCTTAAATAGACGCCGCCGTAACTCCAGCCTTCTGTTTAGTTAGCCACTCACAGCGAGAGGAGATGGTTTTAATCAGATGCTGGCAGCTGAGGGCTACCCAGGAATGCGCCGCGATGTTTGCGCTGCCTGCCTCGGCTTCGGGCGACTCCCCCTTTACCGTGTCTTGCGCCTGCCAAAACTTAACTCCTTCCGCGCCGAGGAGGAGGAGGGAAAGAAGAGCCCGCAGCGGCGGCGGCAGCAGGAGGAGGAGCTGCGTTCGCACGACGCGCGAGGCCCCCCCCCGCTGTGTGAACGACGCCAGGGTTGCGAGTTGGCGCGTCCCTTTGAATAGCCACGCTGGGCAGGGTTCGCCTGGCACCTTAGCCTGCGTTTAGACAACGTGCTGGATTATAACTGACTGACTGACTGACTGACTGACTAACTAACTATAAATAAATACATAAATAAAATGATCCCACCGTTGATTTCTTCTGCTTACTAGATTTGTAGAATACCTTAATCTGTCGACCAGCCATAAGCCTCCCCCTCCC
This sequence comes from Pseudoxenodon macrops, assembly GCA_032467955.1. Classification (NCBI taxonomy): domain Eukaryota; kingdom Metazoa; phylum Chordata; class Lepidosauria; order Squamata; family Pseudoxenodontidae; genus Pseudoxenodon; species Pseudoxenodon macrops. The sequence continues at coordinate 6,965 of JANHFT010006900.1, read as the reverse complement.
CCAGGCTGGTTTTTTGGCAAAGGCTAAATGACCCTCCTGGCATTCAAAGGAAGTGTAAAGTTAACACAAGGTTAATGCTAACCAAGTTTACCATGTTGGGTGAATGCAGCTCCTTGCTCTTTTAACCGATTTTAGTGTTACCAGTAAATCATAAATGAAACCACCATATTCCAGCCAATATATATATTACACACACACACACACACACACACACACACACACACACACACACACGCATGAGTTCAGTGCTCAGTTTATTTGGGAAGTAAGCAACTCATTTGAGTTGACAATGGTCCATTGGCTGAAGGTAGCCCCAGTACCAGCCAACCTTATTTTTTTATTCACACACACACACACTGCGTCTGCACATGCACAGAGATGTCCAGGCAGGTGGGCGGAGTCTCCTGCTGCTGCCGCTACCAGATCATCCAATCCAGGCTGAACCGATAGCAACCCACAACTGGGCAGGACATGTGAAACCAACTAGTACAACTCTTTTATGCTTCAAAGGCTAAAGTGAATCCAGCTGATTGAGTAAATCCTGATTAATTAAATTGTGGGTTAGATGTCCTGGAAGCTAGAGGAATGTTTTATTTTTATATTTGAAAGGAACAAATGAAACAGATTTGGCCTTCTCATTTCCCAAATTCTATAGAACAGTGTTTCTCTAGCTTGGCAAGTTTAAGATGGGTGGACAACTCCCAGAATTCCCCAGTCACCACAGGAATTCTGGGAGTTGATGTTCACTTATCATAAAGTTGCTAAGGTTGAGAAACATGCAGTGGGCCATGTATCACTTTATTGTTTTATACAATTCTTCAAAATGATTGAATAAAACAACTAATGGTTATATACTCAAGCATGTAAAGGCAGAATATATCTATTTTTTTAAACTGATCAGTTTCCATATGAATCAAAGGGAATTGGAAAATTTCGCTCAATTACTATCTATATACCAGAGTATTTGTTGAAAAAAATCTGAAAAACCCAACTTTGCATGATTATTTCTGCCTATTTGTCTTTTAATTACACTTCCTTTATTAACCTTTGAGCAGTGGTGAAATCCAAATTTTTTTTACTACCAGTTCTGTGGGTGTGGCTTGATGGGTGTGGCAGGGGAAGGATACTGCACAATTCCTATTCCCTCCCTACTCCTGAGGGAAGGATATTCCAAAATCTCCATTCCCACCCCACTCTGGGACCAGCCAGAGGTGGTATTTTCCAGTTTTCCAAACTACTCAAAATTTCTGCTACAGGTTCTCCAGAACCTGTCAGAATCTATTGGATTTCACCCCTGCCTTGGAGTATAATTAAAATTGATATTTAATAGTAGCTTCTATTCAGGTTTTTTTTGCACCAGAGCAATAATAAATGCTTGTGAGTAAAAATCTAAAAAAAAAAAAAGTTCCATGAGATGCCATCCATTTAAATTGTTTTTTTTTTTTTTGCAATTTCTATTATACCATGCAAAAATCTCATGGGTCAATGATAGCGTAGATCAGTGTTTCTAAACCTTGGTCACTTTAAGATGTGTGAACTTCAACTCCCAGAATTCCTAGACAGCTTCAAGTCCACACATCTTAAAATGACCACAGTTGAGAAGCACCGGTATCTACAACAGCTGCAACTTTATACATGTAAGGTTGATAATTGCTTAATTATCCACTTTAACATTCCAGTATTCCATGTTAACAGAACTTGGGATACTGGGAGTTACAGTCTAACACATAGGTTTCCAAACTTGGCCATTTTAAGACTTGTGGACTTCAACTCCCAGAATTCCTCAGCCCACCATAGATGAAGTCCACAAATCTTAAAGTGGTCAGGTTTGGAGACTCCTGGTCTAAAACATCTGGAGATTCCATGTTGGAAAAGTCTGGCTTATGGAGTCATTTCAATGAGGAAACAAGATTACTACATAACTATTATTACAATTAAGAGTGTTATCCCTCACATTCCTGAGCAGTGAGTTGTTTCAAGGGCAGGATGATTTTCTTGGGATGAGAAAATGTGTTATGAACAAGCGTATAGACGGTGGGGAAACAATGGTCCTCTTTCAGGACAAAGATCCCAGGAGAACAATTCCAGCATTTTTGTAAGATTGCATTAGAATTCTGACTAATGCAGTCAAGAACTCCTTGGTTCACTTTTGTCTGCATCTTCCTTTGAAATGGAAGATCCCTTATCACTGACTCCACCCAGGCATCAACTGGAGAACCAATCATCTTCTTTGATTGCACCACCACCGCTTTACATCATTTGTCTTCATAATACTGACATCTCAGAGTGAGAATATTAATGGTTACAATTTCAAATATTTTACAATAGCTTTTATTTAAAGAAAAAGGCGACATTATTATATATGATCTCTGATATGTACATTTTCACAATGGTAATCATCAGCTGTATCTATAGCAACCTGTGCTATATCGCTGTGGTTTTGATAATGTACGCATGTGCAGACAGTGCACATGCGTGAATTCCCGTGTTGTTTGATGCCGCATGCATGTGTGGATGGTGCGCACAAGCAAATTTCCATGTTGTTTGATGCATGTGCATGCGCTCACATTTCCGGTGCTGGGTGAACCGGTGGTGACAGACTATGAAGCCCACCTCTGCGCGCAGGCCAGCCCACCCCAGCTCCACAAAGACAAAAGCATCACGATCCAGCCCAGTGACACGATCAAGTTTGACATGCTTGCCTTAGCCCATCAAATTTCACTAAGTTCAATCCTTTCAATTCATTGGTTTTAGGTTTTCAAATTTAGAATTTCCCATTTTCTGCATTGGATAATATACCCTCCATCCTCTATTAGCTGGAGATTCTGATATTTCTTTGGCTTTGGTTCAGGCACTACTAATAGGTTGCTAAAGATAACCTCTGTTTCAAACAATTAAAGGCATCTAAAATATATGGCAAGGTAATTAAAGACAATTAGTGTGTAGGTTTTGTTTTGTTTCTAAGAAGGAGGAATCCTTAACAAATAAAAACAAGATCCAATCGAGATGTTATTCATTAGAGGACCAAGGAGAGGTGGAGGAGGAGGAGGAGAATTCCCTGCAGCCCTGTGTTCTGAGCCACGTAATTGCTCTACTTTCTCTTGCCCTTGATGATAGTCCTACCAGGTCTATCCTTGAAACATCAAAGTGTTGGCAAAGTCTTATTATATCACTAAGAGCTACAAGGGATATGGTTACCTTGAGAATTAAACCGAAGATGCTCAGCAGCATAACCACCCTACCCCCCCTTCAAAATCTTCAAAGCCAACTGCGTTAGACATAACTATCCCATTGCTATCTTAGAAGGAGCAAAGATCTCAAGTTTGCAGCCCATGATCTACAGAGCAGGTGTCAGAAAGCTCACATGAACTGCTGTCCTGGTTATCTTGCAATTTGGAGATGTAGAACCTTCCTTCCTCTTTTCTATCTTTAGACCAGAAGTCTGTTTTCATTTGTCCAAGTTTTGTTCACAAAATATTTCACCCCACAACCATGATATAAAGTTCAGCAAACTGAATGGAAACCTCTCGGTAATTCTGATTTAAAAATAAGGCCTTGAATGATCGAAGACACCAAGATAAGTGGAGCAGTGGCTATTAGTCACTGGTGAGAGAAAATCACTCTGCATGTGCTCCCTGGCCATTGTGGTAGATTAGTATATTCATATGAGTAGGATAGCTCCCCTCCAAACTATGCTAGTTCATTGTAATGGAGGATACGACTTGACTGGCTTCATGTGTTTGGAATGACAACTTCCAGAAGGCTCTTAGAAGGACCCAGTTATAATGGATTTTGGAGGCCAACAGGTTGTCCTCGGATCGCAGGAATCACCATCTGAGATTTTTCATTTTCCCTTCTGCACTCACCTTTCCACAACAGTAGAAACAGTTGAGTCTGCAGGGTTGTCTGGGACACTACACATCCTCTTCACGATCTGTTTTCCTTGTTACCTTCTAGGAGGAGGCTTCATGGTATCCAAAGCAGAACATCTAGATCAGGGGTGTCAAACTCACGTTGTCATGTTGTCGTCACGTGACATATCATGACTTTTATCTCTTTTGCTAAAATAGTGGGTGGGCGTGGGTGGGCGGGTGTGGCCAGTACATGGGTGGGCGTGGCCAGCACGTGACGCATCTGGCCTGCGGGCTACGAGTTTGAATCTAGATTCAGATAATCTAGATTCAATTTTGTTCCATGTAGCATCAACCTGGTGAACTCCCAAGTTGCCTCTTTCCACTACGTATTCAAAATGGACAGTGATTAATATATATATGTATGCTTGGTCTTATTTTCGGGGAGATCTTATTATTTTATAAGGTGCAGGAGGCAGCGAGCATGGTAACCTCATGGCTGCAGCTGTGTTTTGGTGAGGGCTTATTTTTTGAGGATGGCTTATTTTAGCGCATGTGCTCAAAAGCCTGATTGGCCTTATAATCTGGGGAGGTCTTATTTTCAGGGAAACAGGGTATATATATGAATGGTGCTGGTGTATATTTATGTATGTATTTACCACATGTATATGTGCATTTTGTAAATGTTTGGGTAGAGTATACACTTTCTCTTGAGAACAGGCAACATAATTTCATTTTTAATATGGGCTGGTGTGCTCGCAGTGAAAAAATGACAATAAAGTTGTCTTATCTAGAAGGAATGCTACCTACTGCCCTGTCCATGTGGCTTTGATGGAGTTTTGAAAACAACCAATTGTGAACTCACTCTGACGATTGCAGGAGCCAAAGCCAATTCACAGGTGGCCCTTGCAGTGATGCTAAAGGACTTGTCAATTGCTGCAAAGAGTCTGACATATTCAGGGCAGTGAAGCAATCATTCTGGGCAGGAGACTGGATAGACTCTTCTATGAGCTTTTTCTAATTTGCCACCCAATGTGTTTGTGTGTGCGTGTGCGTGTGTGTATGTGGCTAATATTGGGATTGGCCCTGTTAAAGACCTAGACATGGTTGGTTCTCTAAGCTCAGGAATAATGAGCCTGTGGGATTGCCAAATGAAAGTTCACAGCAGCCCCATGATCATAGATGAAGGACCATGGGATTTATAATTCATTACGTTCTGCAGGATCAAATATTCTCAACGTCAATTGTAGGCCATGCTTAAATCTCTGTTATGATTCTATGGTGTTTGGCAATTCAGCACCTGTAGCAGCTGTTTTATTATTGTTGCTAAATTGTAAACATCGTAAGAATAACCAGCCACCCACAGGCCTGAGGAGCTGAGCTTACCACGGCCTCCTACATGCTTCAAGTTGGAGCAGCTGCAAAGGGAACGGCTGGCTGCCTCTCACTGAGAACTGAGCTGCAGCTTTTAAAAGAGTTTCCCGATCTCAAAAAAGAACTCTGCCGAAGAAACAGAAAGAATATAGACTTATAAAACGCAAGCAGAAAAAAAAGGGAAGCGATGCAAGTCAATCCTAAAAAGAGGCAGATGCTGTAATAATCCAGGATGTGAAAGTCTGCTAGACATCAACTTAGACATTACTCACAGCAGTATGATTACCCTTGCGATGGATCCAGAGGTGGGTTCCTACTGGTTCTATCCGGTTCTGTAGAACTGGTAGTAACTCCGCGATGACATCACGGAGCTGGTTCTGTCAGTGTCTCCATGGGCGCCGCCATCTTGGATTTTGCTTCTGCGCATGTGCAAAAGCTAGTTTTTAACTGCCGCGCTTGTGCGCGCTTTGCACACACACTTGAGGCGCAACCCTGAGCAAACCGGCAGTAAGAAGATTCAGAACCCACCTCTGGATGGATCCTGAACAATTACTGCAGGTTCTAACAGATTCTACAAAAAGTACCAACAGCGTGGTTATAAATGCACATTGTCAAGATGATCTCAAAATAGACTGTAACTCCTGGTTGGAAAAGGGACACACACACACACACACACACCTTAACAATTTTACCAGGATGGTATTTTTTGCTTTCAAATAGTTTTGCGAGTATCTCTGCTACAGTTCCAACATGAGCATGGTGTTAAAGCTAGAAATAATGCTACACAAAGGACTCTTGTTGCCAGCAAGTGCTTAAATGTAATCCTTTCCTGCCCTGCCCACCCATGTTTATTTAATCTTCATTAAAAACAAAATGAGTAGAATAATCACTGACTTTAAAGTTCTTAAGCATTCATTCAGGAGCCAGGCTTGGAATTTAGCAGTGGTGTCTCTTGTCAGCTGGAAGACAAAAGTGATGAAAGATAACTGGCTCTTGCAATGTCTGCATTCAAAGGGCATTGTCCCAGTTCCTTTCTTTTCTTAATTGGTTTAAGAGCCAATGCTCTCAATACATCATCATTTTAGCCACTGTCTATCCACTGCAGGATGAAGGCATGTTTTCCGCATGTTTCCAACCAATACGGTTATGAGCTTCCTTTTGCCAATTTGGTCTGTGATATTTGCTGATTTAGTCGATCCATCTTGTTTTAGATCTCTTTCGTGGATGCTTTTGATCAAGTGGGACATTCTATGACTGCCTTGGTCCATCTGCCATCCGTTCTTCTTGCTATATGACCAGCCCATTTCCATTTCAATTCTTTTATTCCCTTGATGATATCATATACTTTTGTTTGTTTTCTAATACATGTGCAGGTCTTTCTATCCTGTCTTGTGATGCTGAGCATGTATCTTTCCATGGCTCTTCGCGCCACTCATAGCTTTTGGATCGATTGTGAGCCCCAACAGTGGATTTTCAAGAGGCAACTGGACTTTCTGGTTTTCATTTGAAGACATTTTGCTTCTCATCCAAGAAACTTATTCAGTGTGCAGCGTCAGCCAAAAAAGCCAATGCAATCCTAAATTGCATTAACAGAGGGATAAAATCAAGATCAAGGGATGTACTAATACCAAGCTATAAAGCCTTAGTAATACCACACATAAAGTACTGCATCCAGTTTTGGTCACCACACTATAAAAAAGATGTTGAGACTCTAGAAAAAGTGCAGAGGAGAGCAACCAG
>JANHFT010006898.1:17158-31738 GCA_032467955.1 Pseudoxenodon macrops | reverse complement strand
GAGGAAGAGGATGAACTACTGGGTCAGGTGCCTGACATGTGGATGTGCAGAAGGCAGAGGAGCGGAGAGCAGTGGAAATCTATGGGCCGGTCCTCGGGACAGAAGAGCCATGCTGCTAGCGAAGCCCCACCCAAACTCTTGGGATAAAAGGCAGGGGGCAGAGATGAATAGATGTGACAGACAACTATTCATCCTCTGGCTGGACGGACTTGTTAGCCTGCGTTGAGAGAGAATTTTTTTGCCAGGGCTGCCGGCGCTCCTAATAAAGGAATCTTTGCTTCAACTACAGAGGGTCTGTCACGTTTGGGGAGCTGGGTTACAACAAACCTGCCCCCCCAAATGCTACAGATAGTCCTCGACATACAACCACAGCTGTGCTCAAAATTTATGTTGTTAAGAGCAACATTTGTTAAGTGTGCTTTGCCCCCTTTTACGACTTATCATGCCATGGTCCTTAAGTGAACCACTGCAGTTGTTACGTCAGTAACATGGCCGTTAAGCAAATCCTCATTTTATGACTTTTCTCCCCGCTTTCGTTAAGTGAATGAGTCGTTAAATTAGTCACACGCTCGTTAAGTAGAATCCATCTTCCCCCGTTGACTTTGCTTTGTCAGAAGGTCAGAAAAGGGGATGATGTAACCCCTGGGATACCGCAACCGTCATAAGTATGAGTCGGTTGCCAAACGGCTGGATTTTGATCACGTGCTCCTGGGGACACCGCAACGCTCCTAAGTGTGTAAAAAGTCAGTTTTTTTCAGCGCCGTTGTCACTTCGAACGGACACTGAATGAACTGTTATAAGCCAAGGGCAACCTGTATTCCGCCGTGAAAAATATTCCAACAATAATAGCATTTCAGCAGAAGAGGACTCAACGCTCAAACACGGCTCTTAAAACCATGGCACCATTGTATTCTTACCGAGTCTGTTTACCTCCGCGTTTCTTTTTTTTAAAGAAAGCCATTTTCTTCCCCTTCCGTTATTTAGCATTATTAATCACACAATGACGCTTTTGAAAAGGTAGACAATGGGAGTGTACTCTCGAAATGAGAGAGAGCGCATCTTTTTAGAACCGTTTGGGGGGGAGGGAAAAAAGGATAAGGGGGGGAGAGTGGTGTATAGGGAAGAGTTGTTGTTTCACCAAAGCCCACCACCAACTGGCATGGACAGAAGGTAGCAGAACATACACACGGGCAATTTAAATATAGAAAGCAGCGCACACCCCGAGAATTGGAAAGCACAAAAAAAAAAAACACAATCGAATTGCACCAGTAGCCGCCATCTGGAACTGATTTCTCAGGAAGCTTTCCGTCGAGCAATCTTCCCCGCTCGCAAACTCACAACCGACTTCTCTTTTCCTTTTAACAGCTGCCAGAGTTGTGCAGGTCCCTCGGCCACGTCTCGCAGCATCATCACAACATGGTCGCTGTCGTGCGTTGCTTCCCAGATACGACAACTAGAGGACGGTGAGTCCCTTTCGTGCGGCGACAAGCTGTGGACCGATTGGGGATGGGGCGACGGGTGGGGCGACGGGATGCACCCACCAATGTAAAAGCAGAGCAGGTGGGGCAGAAAAACCTTAGTGGTCCAGCCTCCTGATTACACCTGAGCCAGGTGTGACTGGTCAGGAAAGAGGTCTGGGGAGCTCGGTAAAAATATTGGCCTGGTTTTGCGTTGACGGAAACTCCAATTCCACGTTGGGAAGCATAGCCATGGATCAGAAAACAAACACACCAAGTTTGATGGGCTGCTTTATTCGGCGCGTTGCCCAAAGGAGCTGGGAGATTTCCAGAAAACAGTAAACAGAAATAACAACGAGCTGAAATCTTTCAGATGTAGAAGGTTACAGCAGTTTGGTTTTTTTTTTAAGCTTAGAGGAAAAAAGCTGGAAGGAGAGGCTACGTATTTAAGCCATTAGGAATCGCATAGATCAGGGGTCGGCAACCCGTGGCTCCGGAGCCGCATGTGGCTCTTTCATCCCTCTGCTGCGGCTCCCTGTCGCCAGTCGGCTCCACAATTGATAGGGTTTTTGGTAGAAGAAAAAGGAGGCCGCACTAGGAGGAGACTCTATGGTGGGGGAACCGGACTTCCGATTGGCTCCAGAATTGAATGGGGGGCTTCCGGTTAGGACCTTTGTGGCTCTTTCACTGTTTCAGGTTGCCAACACCTGGCATAGATAAATGGGAATTTATTTTTACTTTTTTTAACATACAGTCCTCGACTTATGGCCACAATTGAGCCCAGCATTTCTGTTGCTAAGCAAGACATTCGTTAAGAGAGTTCCCTCCCCCCCCCATTTTGTGACCTTTCTTTCCGCAGCCGTTAAGGGAATCACTGCAGTTGTTAAGTTAGTAAGCCAGTTGTTAAGTGAATCTGGCTTCCCCCTTGATTTTGCTTGTCAGAAGGTCGCAAAGGAGGATCACGTGACCCCGGGACGCTGCAAGCGACATAAATACGAACCGGTTGCCAAACATCTGAATTTTAAACATGGGTCATAAGTGCGAAGAACGGTCGTAAGTCCCTTTCCTCAGCGCCGTTGTAACTTTGAACGGTCACTAAACGAGCCATTGTAAGTCGAGGGCTACCTCAGTTGGTTGGATTTATTTGCCGCCTATCTCGCCGTGGGGCTGCCCCAGGCGGTTTGCGACGCTAAAAAAGGAAGAAATGAGAAGAATGGAAACAAAAGAAGGAGAAAACAACCCCAAATACATCGATGGGAATCACAAAAAAGATGGATGGGTGGAGAGCAGCGAGCAAAGGGAGGTGGAATCTGCCCTCCACCCATCAGCCACCTCCAGCGTGGATTATTGGTTATGTTTCCCCTCCCCCCCCAGTTAGCACAGCCAAAATGTACAACCCGGAGTAACCCTTCTTTCGTAAAAGCACAGGGTTAACCTGCGGAACCTCCCGCCACAAGGTTCAGTGAAAGGCATTCTTTTGGATGATCGCATGCGGGTAGTACATGTCTTAAGGCCAGTTGCTGGGGAACATGTGTCCTGGGGGGGTCGGGGGGGGCACCTGGCTGAAGGAGTCCTTTCTCAACTTCAAAAGTTGAGGGGGGGAAAAATGTGGAAAAGCACATTTGCACCTTTAGGGTACCCAGAGCAAATCTTAAGCTCAGAGGCACCGCTTTGTTTCCTGCTCCTTATCGCCTGCGTTGAGTAGCTGGTTGATCTCCTGCCCTGATTGACTTTAATGGACTTTTTGTCCCTTAAGAAGCAGGTTCTCCAGCCGAGAAGGAAATTAGGAAGCTGCGAAAACAGCTTTTAAAAGCCCAGAGGTTTTAGAGGGAAAGCAGCAGAGGGAAATTGGAAGGTGGAGAAGTGGAGGAGAAAGAATCCGAACGCCCGGATTGCAGCGTAAAACCTCGCACTCACCACCCTTCCATTTCTGCGTCCCTCCTTTCACCACTTTGAAGTCAATCCTTCAAGGTCCAGGGGAAAAAAACAACAACAACCACCACAATTATTCCTGTTTCGTGAGAGATTCCAAGCTAGAAGTAAGGAGAAATGTCCTGGCAGTGCAGTACAATTAAACAGCGGAGTAGCTTGCCTCCTGGAGTCGTGTGGGTGCTCCATTGCTGGAGGTTTTCAGCCATAAACTCAGGAGTGGGTTACGGGTCAGTTTGCTCAGGGTGGCGCTTTGCACGCTGCTGCGCATACGCGGATGCAAAAAATCCAAAATGGCAGCCCCCACGGAGACACCGAAGGAACCGAGTTCCTAACGGTTCTAAGCAACCGGTTAGAACCGGTAGGAACCCACCTCTGCATAAACTGGATAAGCATCGGATCAGAATGGTGTTAGGTCTCCTGCCCTTGAGAAGGTGGTGGTGGGGGGTTGGATTAGAAGGCCTTTCCAGCCCCGTGATTCCATGTTCCATGTTCTAAAAGCATTCATCACAAAGCCAAGGTCTATACACATCATTCCTGCTCTCCCTTGAAGGTGTTTCTGTTCGCAGCTTCACTCATACATCCTCCTGATTTGTCCGTGATTTCACTCCTGATTTGTCGTGCAGTGTACAGGTCCTCCATGGAAGGCAGGTTGGCAGCAATTATTTTCTCTGCAGTTCTGATTATCCTCTGAAGTCCCTTGTCCGTCTGGTTGGGTTGTTGGGCTGGACCATCTCACATCTTCTGTCCCATTAGAGCAGGGGGTCTCCAAACTTGACAACTTGTGGACTTCAACTCCCTGGATTCCCCAGCCAGCGTGACTGACTGAGAAATCCCGTTGAGTCGAAGTCCCGTTGAGTCAAAGTCCCGTTGAGTCGAAGTCCTAACTCTTAAAAGTTGCCAAGGTTGGAGACACCTGATATACTGTAGAGCAGGGGTGTCAAGCTCGATTTCATTGAGGGCCACATCATGGTTGTGCAAATCAGGTACCGGTTCTTGTAGAATTTCCTCAAATTTGACCAATCAGACGTTTACCTGGATGAAGAAACAATCAGGAACTAGACTCCCAAGACACGGGTCAATTAGCGATGAGTTTGGTTGGAAGATTTATTTATAAAATCCAGATTGCTCAGTTATAAATGCAGCGTCTTACTTAGTGTTCACTCAGTTGCTTGTGAGCTGCCAAGAAGTGTGCTAGCTACAGTGATTACTTTACCTCTAAACGATGCCCAGCCATGGTTGCTGGCGAAACATCAGGATACCAAATAATTAAACCGCGGGCATTTAGCCTAGAAGCTCATCATGCCGGCCACAAAAACACAGTATATCTTCCTTATGGCTTTCCTGAATTATGTCTTCCTCCAGGGTGGAATTTGTTAGCTCTTGCTTGTATGAACAGGTTAATTCATCTTAGCTAGAACCTAGCTAATTAAGAACAAACAAGAGTTGGTTTATTTGTATCCTGCCTTTATTATATTTACAAATAACTCAGCAGCTGTTGTGGTTCACCGGCAGCCTGCAGAGCTGGCAGGTGAGTCGGACAGCGGAGAGGACTATGGGTCAGCTCTGGAGTCTAAGGAAGGCTCGGATGGGGTCTCTGCATCAGAGGCAGAGATGGGGCCAGGGCCATCTGGGAGTGGTGTGCCAGAACCTGCTGGGTCTGATAGCAGCGATGCAGAGGGACAGAGGATGCCAATCCCTAATGCCGGATGCACAGAGCTGCTAGAAGACAAGAGAAATAGCAAAGGAAAAGGGATACTTGGGAATAAGGCTGGGAGGGGTTGGACCCTCCCAGAAGACTTAAAAAAAGAGCTACTGCATGTATGAGTTGCAAGAAGCAACTCATTCCGAACTCGCTTGCAATTATCTCGCAGCTCCACATGTAATTCTGGATTCTGGTTTGATTTTGTATTTTTTTTGTTTAGTTTTAAACTTTGTTTCACATTGCCCCATGGGCTTATCTTGAAAGACTTTGGCAGAGTTCCATAGGACTAATTGAGATAACTCTGCCCATGCTGGAAATGAATCCAATTTCCAGCCGCCGTAAATAAAACAGAGGTTTTTGAAACACTGTTTGTTTGCCTTGGTGTAATCAAGAAGCCTAGGTCAGAACAGTTTGCTTGGTACTCAATGTGCTATTATAGGAAAGGCTGGCTGGATATGGATAATAGACAGAAAGTGAGCCATGCTGGGAAGGTCACTGCAAAAGAAAGGTGGAATGGCCACAGACAGCAAACAGGAAGTCCGCCATGCTGGGAAGGCCACTGACATAGGAAAAAGGACAGACAGAAAGTCCTTCTCAGCCAAAACAAAGCATCACCTGTTCAACTTGTGATTGTGCTATTGTCTATATATGGAACTGTTTTCTTAAGAATTTCACTGATGGACCACTCAAATGTAGACCTCACTCAATTGTCATTTCACCAATGAGTCATTTTAGGGTTTTTGTTGTTGTTTTAATTACTAGTTATTGTGAATAACTGAATGAAAATAATTCTGAATGAAAATGCAGAACTATTTTGTGGTAATAAAAATGCCATCTTTAGAGACTTTCAGGCAATGATGTAAATTCAGAGTCCAGAGCTTTACTCAACATGTCTTCCTCAAAATCTTCTGTAGTCTTAATTTAGTTTCACTTTAATCTGACAAACATATGTAATAAAATGCCATCACATTGGCTTTTTATGCTCTGAATGTAAAGCTGCAGAGGCTGTAATTTGAACCTAATATACAGAAATAAAACCATGTTACTACCATTACATTAGAATCACGCAGAGTCCTCTCACAAAAATAAAAGAAAATGTGTTTGAATTATAGCTTTTTAAAAATCATTGAAAACCAGTAAAGGTATTAGCATTATGTTCATACCCTTTTTTTCTCTCCCAAAGGGCCTTCGAATAGGATGTGTATTAGTTTTCCAATCTTTCCATAGTTTGTGAGACAGGAGAAGATATGAGAGGGTGATTGACCTAAAGACCTCCTCCTTGGGCTAAGTCATTTATTTATTTGTCAAAATTTAGATACTGCCTCTCTCACAGAGTGACTCTGGGCAGTGTATAGTTAAAAAAGCCTAAAGACATCTAAAAATATAACACATCAATAACAAGAACCAGATAAAAACCAGAGTAGAATAAGTTAAGAGACTGTCAAGACACCTTCAGGGTTGCATGCTGCTCAGTGATCTCCATTTGCGTTTCATTTCTATCTAGCACTTTAACCACAATGGCATCATCTCAGTTTCATAGGCACATACAAAAGCTTCCGATATGATCCACTTGCTGATCCAACCTAGGGTTTACTCAGTACTAAATTAAATGGTGTTTTTTTTAATCCAGGCCTTGAGTCCCAGAAAACTATATCAACATGAATTTGCTGTCCTCATTGCTGTCCCTTATTCAGCCTCTTTTCCCTCTGTTTCAAATCACTGCAGTTGCCTAAATTACTCCCAAGGTAGCAGAGTATAAACAGCTCTCATAAACTTTGAGACTAACCTTGGACAAATTGGAATAAATAATAGCCTTGTTGAATCTATTCACAAGATCAGCTTAAAAATAAAGAGCTGATTATCTATTTAATTTTGGCAGCAAAACTACTGTAATCATCGCACAATGTTGGGAATTTCTTGACAAATCAAACAATAAATTTGTTTTTTTTTAAAGCTTTCTCAACTGCTTTATTAAAAAAGCAGTGTTTTATTACTGATGGATTTACAAAAATGGACTTTCCGAAGCAAGTGTCCTATGTTGGGCAAACCATGTCCATTATATTAGTAGAAACAGGTGTAATTTTATCATCACTTATTATACATAGAAACTATGAACAACTTTCAGAGTTTTTCTGATAGTGGTACCTTTCTACTTTGTATTTATTCATATTATTTGTATGTATCACTACTTCCAGCACTGCACACTTAGTTTTTTCTCTTTATAGAAGCAATTGTTTATACAATAAATTAATTATTCATTAAATTTAGAGTTTTAAAAGTTTTTAAAAAGCTATAGATAATTTAAGGCTGTCTCATTTGTAGGCCTAGGGATCAGGTGGAGGCAATATCATGGCCACATGGCTGAAAACAGATGCTAGAAGGGCATGTTTGTGTCACAGGTATTAAGTGAAGAAAGGCCTCTAACAGGGAACAAGAATAAAAAGTATACTTCTGTTAACCACTATGTATTTATTTATTTACATCTTCTAATCAAAAACTAGTTCATATTTCCATAGAGATAAACTACAAGTCAAATAAATGAATAAATTGCAGTCTGACCAAGACACAGAGGGAAAATCAAAGTCTTCATGAGCTTATTTGTGGCAAGGCACACAGAAGCTATAATTGACAAGAGGCTCCCCTTAAACTCCCCCCCCCAATCTGGATAAAGTCTTATTGACAGAGAATGACATCGTGAAGAGTTATTACAGCAGTTTGTGTGGCAAATATAGTGATGCTGATTTATTCTTGAATTGCTCTTCTTCTTTTTCTTCCTTCTCTTCCTCCTCCCCCTCCTCCTCCTTCCCCTTCCCCTTCCCCTTTCTCGTCCTCTAGCACTGCCAGCTTCAATTGGCTTTTACATAAGTAGTCTTCTAAACTTTTATATCCTACCAATGTACTACCAGATACCTCTTCCAAGTTTGTTCCTATTTGTTTATCCATCTGCTCGTTTGTGCTACATATATAATTATTTAGCCTATTTACTATATTCTAAGATAGGAGATAGAATACAGAGATATTCTTCTGCATTTATTGCAGATAGTAAGTTGGGAGTAACCAGTAAAGTTAACTCTCCCCAGTTTCATGCCTAAATTAATGTAGCTTCATCTCATTTCAGTTGTAGTCAAATCACACACGTGTACAATGAGTACATACACATAGCATACAATTAGAAATAATAACATTATCAAATGATAACATTATCAGCTAGGGCTGTCCCAATGATTCTTAAGTAGTACAAATATGTTTTACCTTTAGACAGGTTGAACATATACATAACAAGCAGTCATTCAGATGGTAAAGAATCTTAACTTTTTTTGGTAATATATCTGGCTGATATTGGTTGAGTTTGGAAGCTAATCAATGCTGTTCTTGGTTAGCATTTAGCCAAGACCATTTAGAAACTCAAATGCTGGTACTACGGTAGACTCAGAAGTTGAAAACAGAAGTCCCAGAAGAAGATAAGGTAAAATAAATAATTTCCCTTGACTTAAAATAAATACTTTTACTGAAAAGTAAAAAATAAATAGATAGTGCTGTTCTGGCTTCTATATACTTTTATCTTGACATGGAATTATATATGTGTAGGAATTTTTCTATGCAAGAAATAGCACATTGTGTGCAATTATCCATATTACCAATGAGCTGTACATTGCCATTTTGTGATAGGTATATGATTTTTTTAATATGTTCTCTCACCAAAAAGCTAACAAAGAGATATTATAGTGAATCCAACTAAAAGCTACTGTAGCATTCTATAAGTAGCCTAAATGGATATACAGCTGAAAGACACCACATTTTTTTACTTAACAAATTTCTAAATGAAGATAAGAAATACAAAACTTTGTTATTGAAGATCCATGAAACACTGCTAAATCTCCCTTTAATTTCTTTCCCCAAAGAAATTAAAAATTGCCCTAAGAAACCACAACAATAGAAGGATTCGCATCCTAGAGTTTATTTATTTATTTGCAAAATTGAAGTGGTAAAAAAATCAATAATTGAAGTGGCAGATCAGTGTGACGGCCTTGACTGAAAACATTTTGTCTCTAAACACAGTATCATATTCAATACACAGCAAGATATTGTGAAGAGGCCTTTACAATTTTATAATGCATGCTTTCCAGGGGAACAAAAATTTTATACAGACAAATTTGTGAACCATGTATCAGTTAGATTGTGATCTTGGTGTTACATTTTTTTTGCGACTGGTGGAATATAATTACCAACCAAGACTAGAAAAAAGAAGAATAGTTACTGAATTCCTTTGTATGCTTTCCTCGATCAAATTAATTTGTGCAAAGCAGGAAATCATTGCTTAAAAATGCCATGCAGATATTTTAGAACTGCTTTAAACTTATTGCCATTTAGTTGCCATCAGTATTGAAAACTTTGAGAGACTCCTTAACACATTGATCTTCTGGCAATTTATAGTAAGATCTTCTCTTCTCAAACTCAACATTGTATCAAGAAGTATAGACATTTTCATCCCTCGGAGTTAAAAGGATCGGTTTTCTACATGATCCTCATAAGATGTTTGGACCGG
This sequence comes from Pseudoxenodon macrops, assembly GCA_032467955.1. Classification (NCBI taxonomy): domain Eukaryota; kingdom Metazoa; phylum Chordata; class Lepidosauria; order Squamata; family Pseudoxenodontidae; genus Pseudoxenodon; species Pseudoxenodon macrops. Next base: position 22,101 of record JANHFT010006898.1, on the reverse strand, counting down.
TCCTGCTCTTATGTTTTTGTTTTCATCACATGTCACCACCTCATTTCCAGAGATCCCATGTCAGGTAATTATTTAAATTACCTAAATTTAAGTGATCTAAAATTTTACTCATATGCAAGGGAGATGGGTGGTTATATAATTTCAATTAACTAACTAACTAACTAACTAACTATCAATATCTTTTAATCATCTATACATAGCAGCTGTGCTTAGCTTTTAACAGAAGAAGGCATAGAGATCAGGAATAATATCAAATAGGGAATTTATTGGCAATCTAAATGCTGGCCATTCTGAACTCTTAAATTGACACTTCTTAATTGTCTATACTGAACCTTTCAGCAACATAAGTATCAACGAAGCCTTTGGATGGAACTATTTCTGTACTAAAAAATCCCAAATGTTGTATGGGAGAACTTTGAGGAACAGTGGAAAGAAATAGATATTGTGGCAGGGAGTATGTGTAAGAAAAAACAGAGCAAAGAAATAAATGATGATGTCTTGCCAGAAATTGAACTTAAATATAGAGATATATTATACATCTGATCAAAGTATTGATTTGAGTTAGTAAAAGAAATCAGGGAGGCATGAAAAAGAGGAATTGTTGGAATAAATGTTATATACAGTGGTCTTCAAAGATGCCAAAGTGATAATAATCATACTAACTATGATTACCAAAGTTGCAATCATAGTAATACAATTATCTGCAGTACTTCTTTCAGGAGTCATGTCATTTGTGCAATCATTACACATAAATATGTTATTTATCTCCTTTTGATTCTGTCCCCACTTCCAGATAGTCTGGATTTATTCATGTTCAGGTATGATAAAGAAACCATGTTCTAGACCAGGAGTATCACACAATGACATGTTGTAATCACGTGACGTATCACGACATTTTTCCCCTTCACTAAAATGGGGCTGGAGGTGGCCAGTACATGACACAATCATCCCATGGTCTGCGAGTTTGAAACCCCTGTTCTAGACATAATACATCTTAAATATGGAACTAACCAGAAGGGAGGTAATTGTAGACTTAATTCCATGTTAATTCCAAATGGGGACCATAATCTAATGTAAGAAAGAAGTGTAAGAAACTGATATAATATAGTGAACATAATATTAATATTTTCCCCATTCTTGTTGAAGATTGCCAGCAAGGCCCAACACAGTAGCATTTATTTACCAAAAAGGGAGCTTCTAGAAATCAGAGGACTAAAGAAAAGAGTGAAAGGGAAAATCAAGCAATTTAAATTACTTCATAACACCTGGAAGTTATATAAAAGCATGATTATCTATGCTCTACTAGAATGTGTTCTATATAAAATGGTCAGTAAAAGGATGTCATAACTTTCTGATAGTAGTTAGGAGGCTGTGAAAGATTGTTTATATCTAAATTTACATGACCTCCCACTCAACTGTGGGTGGCTACAGACAATTGAATTACTAAGGAAGTGATGTACCAATAGCAACAGAAAGTACAAAAGTGCATCTATAATTACAAGTTATTGAACAGAAACAATAGGTTCAAAACTTCATTTTCTAATAAAAAGCTAGTGTGTGAATGATATCAAAGCAAGAAAATAAATAAAGACATAGTTCTTTACTAGAACCATTTCATATTTTGGGCATATTTAAATTAAAACAATCTTAACTACATTTGTCTATGCATGAAAGAAAGAATTATTATTTTCTTTTCTAAGAATTGCTAGATACAGTAATTATTGGGGCCTGGGTGATGTTGAAATAGAATTGATCAAGAATCCAGGCTTGAAAATAAAGAGACAATCAATGTTTAATAGCATGTTTAAAAAAGAACTTGGTAGTGAATTGCACAATTATTTCCCTAGGCTAGAAAATCTGTCCCTGAATATTCTTAGGATACATTTCTGTTAGAGCTCTGCATTGGCCAAAAGAAGAACATATAAAAGACTCCTGATCAGTGAGGTTGAAATAAATCCTGTTAGAAATCCTGGAGAACAGCTGCCATTTTTCAAAGAAACAGAAGAACAGGAAAACAATGAATGAGGGACTGAGTGGGATCAAAAAAATAGTGGAATGTCCTTGGAAGTGCTAGAAGTTATTTTCACAGGTGGGTTAAGATGGCAGGTGTTTCTCCATAAAATTGCCAGGATCACATGGAAATGAGGGAGGGAGAAACAGAGACACAGAGAGAATGAGAATAACTCCAAGATTCATAGAATTATTTTTTTTAATGGGAAAGGCTAAAGAATAAGAATAAGAATAAGAAAAGATAAGAAAATAATACAAGTTCAGAGGAATACGTTTCATAAATGCAATAATAATACCCCTTATATCTCAAACTGCCAGGTGAATAACATATAAAGTTAATAAATGATAAGAATAATGGTACTGTTGTGATGTTGGATGCTGATATATCAAAGGAATTGATGTTTTAGATTTGCTCTGGCAAGTTAGGAATCATTGAGATTAAAGTTGGGCCGTGCATACAGTAGAAAGGAACATAATGATGGAAAAACTTCCCCATGGTAAAGGATATAGCCTTAAATAAACCATGTGAGCATAATTTAATACTCCCATTTATTCCATCTATTTTTAGAATGAATTTATTCTTAGTTTGGGGAAATGGTCAATACTGGTATTTTTGCTATGCATTTTTCTTCTGATATATAAATATACATCCTATGTTTATCTCTTATTATAACAAACATCCTCAACACATATCAGAACATATCCATGTTCTATCCTAGAAGGCATTTGAATCCAATCACAAGTGTGGGGGGTTCAAAGGAGTCTCATTTTGATTCACTGACCATACCAAAGTCTGCCATCCATTCTAAAGAAGGTGTCCCCAGTGGCTTCTTTCTGCAATAAATAAATGAGCAAATAAATAAATAATAGTTGCCCAGTTTCTTTAGGGAGAAGAGAACAGTTGGAGCTGGACCATTTTCATTTTCCAAGCAACATCTTATTTGGCAGCAATAAATGAGCAACTTTCAAACCTCAGAAGTGATTAATTTCTTGCCAGAGCTGTCAGCAGAGTTGTCACAGCCTGGCAATCCTGACATAAGTGTCATTTATAATGTCACAAGTCTATTACACAGAAATGTCATTACACAATTAAACTGGGGAAGAGAGGGACTCCTTTTGCATCAAAGCTGGTATCAATTAGGAGCCTTAATGTAATTGTTTCATTGTCCCCTTCATACAATTATATCATATTAGATATATTTGTTATCCCAAAATTACTACTTATTCCTATCAACCGTGTGATAGGCGTGCAGGTAGAAGTTTGTATTATTGCTAAAATGTTGGCACTAGGCACTATGAGTGATAATAATGCCAAGTTCATAGCATTAAAAAATCTGAGAGCTTTCCTTCTGTGTCTCTTTCTTTTGAATGTATCAGCATTTGGGCAAGACTATTAATCTTTAAATAAAAAAAATGACTGAGTTTAACGAGGTTGCTTTTTTTTGTACAGCTGCCAAAAAAGGAGAAAAAGCCTCTTCATTAGGAAGATGAAATAATAGTAGCAAAGTCCCCATTGTCTCTTCTCTATTATTCTTCCAAAATGGCACAAGAACAATCGCCTTCCATTTAGTTCTAATATGCCTTTCTTCTTTTGAGGGGGTTAGGTAGGTGGGGGTTAGGATGTAAACAAGCTTGCTTCTGCTGGCTTCATTTGAACATATTGTCACAGAAGTTATTATTTTTCTGCACTGGCTGGCTCTTTTGAAGACAAAAGGCACTTTGGGGGGAAAGGAATGGGAACAACAGTAGTTGAACCTGAGACTGTACTACAACCACTGACTATCCGTAAGTGAACTTCAAAACTTTTAAGGACCTTCCTCCTCTCTCCTAAAAGGTCCAATTAAGGCTTTCAAATCAAAATGCTGCTGTAACATTAAAGTACACTGAATGTTAATGATTGCTCTAGAACAGGGGTCTGCAACCCGCAGCTCTGGAGGTGCATGTGGCTCTTTCACCCCACTGCTGCAGCTCCCTGTCTCTCAAAATATGCATCACAACTGCCAATGTGTGATACCTGCTGGCATGCGATTTATTGAGTTTTTCGAGCCATCTTTTTTTTTTAGTTCAAAATGCTTTTGTTGCATGCAGAACTCTATAGCAATTCATTGATTTCATAAATGCAACACACTATAGTTTTTTTATACATAGCATAAAGGTAAAAAATGATATATGCAGTGTTATCTTCACTTTAGCTGTCAAAAGAGTTTTGTGGCTCTCGGTATTTTCTTTTCTGTGGGAAATGGGTCCAAATGGCTCTTTGAGTGTTTAATTTTTAATTTTAGAATTTTTTGGAGCTGTGTACTGACTTTGGTTGCATATGTCATGCTTAAATCTGCCTCAAGGAAGATCAAAATATGGATGCCCCATCTATTTGTATCACCACTTGCACAGATCATTAAATATTATGCATATTTTCAAGTGGCTATGATGTACTGTGGTTAGTTGTAAATATTTCATCATAAAAGCTTCACCTCTAGTGAATGCCAGACAGTTTGCTAGCTGGAAGGAAACTCTGAACCCAGATACAGCAGAAACAGAACATAAATCAGGAAGGACTGGAAGAAATGCTTTGCCGTAACAAACAAAGTCCAAGAGTGCTCTGCATCTTGTCTTGCTTGGCTATAAATTCCATACATTACAATGGTCCTTGTTTCCAATGAATGTCATTAAGATTAGATTTATGGTCCATCTTTATATTGAGAGGTAAGGTAGGACATTCTGGTATTTTATTTGTATTAATAAGCCCAGAATAGAATAGAATAGAATAGAATAGAATAGAATAACAGTGTTGGAAGGGACCTTGGAGGTCTTCTAGTCCAACTCCCTGCCTAGGCAGGAAACCCTACACCGCTTCAGATAAATGGTTATCCAACATCTTCTTTAAAAACTTCCAGTGTTGGAGCATTCACAACTTCTGGAGGCAAGTTGTTCCA
>JANHFT010006897.1:8147-44111 GCA_032467955.1 Pseudoxenodon macrops | reverse complement strand
GATTGAACAGGTTTAACAGATTTGGAGAGAACTGGTTCTATGATGTCACCAGCTGCTTGCAACCTACTCTATAGAACCAGTGCAAACCGGTAGGATTTCACCCCTGAGTTGACCACAACCAGGGGACTAAAACTGCCATCTTAACTTTTTTTTTACTCTTATCAACCCTGCTGATGCATCTGAATACTACAAAACCAACAATGTTTGTTGGGCTTCTAGTATAGAAGCAAGCATATTTATCTATCCTCGAGTAATTGTATAGTTATTTTTACCAGAAAGCTTTAGATTTCGGATATGTATGAATCAAGTATAGTTTATAAGATTCCTAACTTGACTTGATTCAGGCTGCTTTTTCAGAAACTTTTCTAAAAATAAGATGACTGCAAGATTGCACAAAGAATTTCCCCCCATTTTATTTGTAAAGGAAGTAGTAGGCCTAGTTTAGCCTGTGTGAATAAATCATAGCTCCTGGCTTATACATTTGGCAGACATTCAGAAACTCTCTGGGTTGCTTATCATGCATGGGGTCAATGCCAAAATTTTAAAACAGTTATCGCGCACATTTTCCCTTCCTTTCTTAGCCAATTACAGACAACGCAGCCTATACTCTGTTTAAACTTAGCTGCATCATATCCAATGTGCTCAGATTCCACAAGGTCCCAGGTCACATTTATGTCACTCCATCCAATAAATCTCTGGACCTTTTAAAAGCAATTCCTATAAACTACCTTTTGGGAAAGAGGCCCTAGAATATGATCTGTCTTAACTAACCCAGAATAGAATCAGTCACTCCTTAAAAATAGGCAGAGCCCCTAGCAACATGCTTTAGTCAGTTATGTTGGGGTTAATTTTTCAAGTTCTGCATCTAAAATATTTAGATTTTATTTTGTTGGTGGATTATTTTTAGCTATATTTGCCTCAGCTGTTCAACAGCATATACCTTTGTTGTTCATATATATTTTTGTGCGCCTCAATTAGAAAGTTAATCACCTCTATAAATTAACTTATGGATATGGTTTAGTGCATACTGTAGAAAACTTTTGAAACGTGTCTCAATCATTCTTGAGACTGTGTATTTGTGTAAGATTACAGGGGGAAATCTAAAATATTGTGGGGTACAAATTTTTAGAGGTTATTTCTCTCTCTAAATTTTCATTTCAAATTTACACCCTGAAAATGTACCAGTATATTTTAATCACTTCCATTGTGGTATTCTCTTGAAATTTCCTATTCTATATTATAAAATGAAAATTTTTGATCTGTGAACTTTTTCCTACTAGAGCCTTTCCTACTAGAGCCTTTCCTATTAGAGCCTAGCTGCCTATCTTCTTTCTGTGTGCAAATCTTATGGAATTGAAACCAGTTTAATACTTTTAAACTGTACAGTTTAAAGCTTAGTCCTTTTAGTTCTGTTTAGTCCTTTTAATAATTTTTGCAGTTTTCAATTTAAGAAATGCAGGAATGCACACAACTGACCAGCCTGCTACAAGAATCACTCTTATCTAAATGAAAACTCCAAAAGTTGAAAATTGAAAAATTATACCGGAACATATTTTCTACTAGACTGGGACTGAAATATTGACATCAGTAATAAAAACTGGTACCTACATTTTTCTTAGGAATGGGTGAGCATATCAGTTTCCAATTGGGGTCGGGTCGAGTCAATGTTTTGTTGATATAAGAACTTCTGAAGAGGCCTTAAGAGTATCTGCCTATCTTCTCCCTCTCTTCAAAGGGATATTTCTTGCCTTTAGTGCAGGAAAAAGGGAGGTCTTATGGAGCGTTTGTAGAACATTGGGGAACAGAGGCCTGTAGTACTTGCGATACTCTGGTTCTATTTACAGGAATTTGAGGATTGTATAAGCTAAATATTAAACATGCAAATGATGACAATATTAGATGTCATAGGCCAGCCTGTTATTTGTAAGCTGCAGTTATGATAAGTTTACTTTCCAATGAACACTTTTGCCAAGGGTGGAATTAAATAAGGCTGATTGCAGTTGAAAAGAGTTCAAGTTGTACAAGAGACAGGTTTAAAGCAACAGGCTAGAAAGCAGGAGACATGAGTTCTAGTCCCAGCTTTAGCCATGAACGCCAGCTGGGTGACCTTGAGCCAGTCACCCTCTTTCAGCCCAATTCACCTGACAGGGTTGTTGATGTGGGGGGAAAAGGAGGAAAGCGAATTGGATATTTTTCTGCCTTGAGATAGTTGTAAAAATAATAAATGTGGCATATAAATAAATAAAAATGAAAAGATGATGAAACAATATTAGAGCAAACCTGCATTTTTTCCCTGCAGCTATATACCAAGAGCAACAGCAATAATAGTATATGAGTTTCACGTGCTGTTCAAATCATACACCAATTACAAAAGCATAGTATTCAACACAAGTTTAAGTACCCAACTACTGTGTGCATGTGCATATTTTGATCTCTCTCAAGCCCAAGTCCAAGACCTCCCTTGGGCTGTAAGCCCAAGTCAGCTTACAGAAGCTGATGCTTTTCAATAAAAATGTTGATAGAAAATATGCTGATAGACCCTGAATGCTCAGAAAACAAATGTCTTAAGTGTATAGGAGAAAAGAGAAAAGATGTTGAATTTTTAATGTGAAGAGAAATTCTGTAGAGCAATTGATTTTGCAAAATACTCTTCTACCCAAGGATCTTTTCTGACAGAAAACATATGAAATTAAGTCTTGAATATATGTTCTAACAGGTGAGACTGGGATGCATACAATCCTTTTTCAAGGGTTAATTGTTACAATCAGAAAAAGGACAGGACTAGGATATCATTTCTGGCTTAAACAGCTAATCAACAAAGCTTTTCATTTAGGGAATGACTATATTTGAAGCACTCCTTTTTGGATCAGCCCAATTGCTTCTACAATGCATAGCAAAACACGACATTTCAAAAAAGAACATCAAAGATACAGGAGTATTATGATTGTGCAGAAAATGACAATATTTCCACATGTATTTATTGAGAAATACTAAAGATATACATTTTGTACAAGCTTTCAATATTAATTTACAATTTCTTAAATAATATTATCCCTAGATAAAATCATGATTTACATTACACAGGTCCTTGGCTTTAAAAGTTCCATAAGGCTGCTATTGCTGGGCATTCAAATGCAATATTGGCTCATGTCAGTTTATGCTTCACGCTAAAGTACTAAATACCGCATTGATTCAAGCATTTAAATGTGGCTTCAACCCTTCCTCCCGCAATCCAAAATGAAAATCGCATCTAAAATCGAAATGGACACAGCCCCATATTTTTCAACATACAGAAAGATTTAGATTGGGTTCTGTTGCTCAAGCTATTTGAAGAACAAATTTACTTTGAATTGCAACTCTTTTTAAATTTATGTTTGGTTTATAATATCTCAGTTGGTTCTAATTAAGACGTTACCCTGTTAGACTTTGCCAACGTATTTTACATATTTAAATCTGCTTCAGTTGCTACCATTATTTGGGAAGTATGACTAAAAAAAATTCTCCAACTACTAAAAATGATCTGTACAAGGACAAAAAAAATTGTCTCCACATAACTGGAGACAGACAATGGAAAGCCATGGATAGATCTGTCACAGCAAGGAGCAGTTGATGCACCATGCCGAAAGCTAATGAAAAGGGGAGAAAGTCCTAAAGGAAGAGACTGTGTGGAAAAATGTAGAAAACTGTCTGCATACTAAATTTTTCCATTTCACTGTACTGTAGTAGATTATTGATTTGAACCCTCTATCCATTATTACTTTGTACCATACTTCTCTTAAACTAAATTGTGCTGTTCCTCTATCTCAAGCCCTATATTTAAAGTGCTTCATATTTAAGTGCCATTTTTGTTCAAATTGGTACAGCAATTGCAAAGCATAATCTTCAGAATATATAGTTTTAAGTGCACAACTATTTAACAAACATTGTGTATATGTGCATATGCACACAGGTAGATGTGAGAGAAAAAAGCTATAAAAATACCAAATGACAATCCAAATTATTATTATTATTTTTTAAATCTAGAATAACATTCCCTTACTTGTTCTGCAAATATTTTGACCTTTCTCAAATGCCAAAATCAGGTCAATTTAATTCACCTCAAATTTTAATTCAGCAGCAGTGTCCTGTTTTCTCCATTATCATTTTTTTAAAGGAATCACTTAAAAGGTCTGTATTTGACACAGTTTATTTCTGCATCTAAAATTTTGGCAATTCTGATCCTTGTTATTATGCAATTGGATTTCATAATTTTTTGTCAAAGCATTAATGGATACAATAGTAATGGAGCAATGTTTAGCAAACTCAAATGTAAAGCAAAATAAACAAAGGTGATTGTGTCAATTGAAAACATTGCAATATCTCAACTCTACATCATTGCCAAATAAATTTGTACTGTATATTAGTGTAATTCTGTCATTTTGATAAAACAGCTTCCATTTATATTTTTATAGAATACTTTGAAACTATTGAGGAACACCTTTATAAGAAGTTTAATTAGATTAAAAATACACCTTGTTCAATGATTCATAGGTATTTTTTTTTATTATAATCCAAGACCTGGGATAAGGGCTTATGCATTTTCACCTTAAGTAACTAAAATGCATGACAAGTATAAAATTGATTGGATGGCTTGCAGACTTTATGAATATTTTAACCTATTTTTTTCCAAATATCCAGGGATGACCAAAAAACATTTCTATATTGACAAGTTGATACAATAATTTTCAGTGGGCCTTTGGGCAAATAAAACAAGTTTAAAATAACAAGTTTGAAAAATATAAAATGTCTGCTGCGTTAAAAATGATCACAAGTGAAATTGTGACAAACACCATCTCTAAGCTCTTTTAAACTAGAATGAATTTTATTAATACGGAGGATAGCACAGAAAAGAAATTCACTTCAACTGATAATAGGTTTTATATTCATATTGTAGACCAATTCATATCTGAACACTAGTATTATTTTGTGCATTCCCAAGATATAAATGTTAAGTCTTAGTACTCATCAAAGGATCTTATCTCTGAAAAAATGAACATTTCATTCCCGAGTGCATTTTGTATTCTGTAAGGCAAAAATGGCACCTGTGCTTTTATATTATTAAGTCTCTGAATTTTGCAAGAATTTTCACTCTGCCAATAATGGTACAGGTATACCTAGCTTACCAGCTCCTTGTAGTGACTGCTCAACGTTATGACAGCCTGAGAAAAGAGATTTATGATATATGATTTATATATTTGCGGCTGTTGCAGCATTCCTGCCGTTACTAGAGTGCAATTTGGGCACTTGGCAACAGGTGTACATTTGCAATGGTCATGTGATCACTATTTGTGGCTTTCACAGCTGGCTTTTAACAAATCAACGGGGAAGCTGGCTGATAGCTGAAAGTCACAGTCGTCGCACGTAATGGTTGTGGGGACTTGCTTAATGACTGCCGTTCATTTGTTAAGTTGGGCACAATTACCTGATGTTTCACTCTACAACCAAGCTGCTTAGATTCAGAGCTGCCACCAGACCTAGTTGGGATTGGTAAATAAGGACTACCTGTATACTGTAGAGAGCCACTGTGCCCTTACACAAATGGTTACAGAAAACGGTGGTGACAAAGGGCCAATTCTCAGTTTTATCTTCCTTCATTTTCTTATCTATGCTCAAGGTGTTTCAGATTTTTTTAAAACTCTTGTGGTTGTGTTTTTTTTAGTTTGATTTGTATCACAGCTAATTAATTGGGAAGCCCATTCTCTTTGTCAACTGGTAACTACCCTTCAGCCACACGTGCAAAGCATAACTGCAATAGCCATTAATTACATCAAGAGGCTGCTACCCTGTTCTTAAATAATACCCAGTCTCATTCCTTTCCTCCCTTCCCACAAGGCTTACCCACAAATTATACATCACTAGAAAAAAAATCACAGAATCATTGAATTGAAGTGAAGAACTTGGGGCAACTAGACAGGAGAGAATCTGGCCCTAAGAAAGGTGTACAAGGCAGTTAAGAGGAAAATATCACAAAATGGACTTTACAAATAGAAGCATTACAGGTAGTCCTCAACTAACGACCACAAGAGCCCACAATTTCTGTTGGTGATACATTTGTTAAGTGAGCATTGCCACATTTTATGACCTTTCTTGCCACAGTTGTTAAGTGAATCACTGCAGTTGCAAATTCATTAAGTGAATCTAGCTTCCTCACTGACTTTTCTTGTCAAAATCTCATATAATAAGAGTCATTTGTCAAGCATCTGAATTTTGATCATGGGGATGCTGCATCAGTCGTTAAGTATGAAAAACAGTCATAAGTCACTTTTTTTCAGTGCCACTAAATGAACTGTTGTAAGTCAAGGACTGACTGTGGAACAGAGCATTAAAACAAACACAGTGGAATGACAACCACCCATCCATTTCACGTTAGAAGTTCTTAGAAGTTAGAAGGAACAAAAGTACTCTTGTTGTCCACATCAAAGTCACAGCTTGTTTAAATTCTTGGGGAGAGGAGATTCTAAAGTGGGTGGGGTGTTGCCACAGACAGGATAGCACACGCTGCTCACCTCCTTTGTAACAAATGACTTGTACACCATTATTATGCAAACACAAGATCAAAATAATATGCAGGGCAGAATCTATACATTCAAATAATTGTTTGATTTTGACTTCATATATTGTACGAATCAAACCAACTCTGGTTTATTCAAGAACCCATAATATAGTGCAATGTTAGAAAAACCATTGCTGCAAATAAATGTAAGCACAGTTAATATGCATAGGAAAAACTAACCAAAGAGGAACAGAGCATTCCACTGAGATTCGTGCTGGAGCTACAGCTACAAAATCAGTTATGACGGATTTAAGTGCTGGTAGAAACTGATTGACTGAAAGGATCTTTTTGACTGGACCATATAATGGGCAATTTATAGATTACATTTTTCTGTACTTGACAATGTTAGGAAAATATTATTGTTCATCTAGTAATCTTTTTGTTTGTCTACTGCAGGGGTGTCAAACTCAAGGCCCACAGACTGAATCAGGCCCGTGGGGCCATCCTGGTCTACCCAATGCAAAGAGGAAAGATCAGGCCAGCGTAGCTTCAGCCTGGTCTACCCAATGTGAAGAGAAAATATGCCAGCATTTTGGGGAGTGGCATCAAGGTGGCCATGCCCACTCAATTGGCCACACCCACTCAGTCGCCCTGGGCTCAACCACAGTCCTGATGTGGCCCTCAATCAAATTTGAGTTTGACACCCCCGGTCTACTGTATCTTTTGTTACACAAATAGCTAGCAATTCCTTTTCTTTTTTGATTTAGCTGTTTTCTTTCGTTTAAACTTTCATTGGACCACATTCAGCTATGTTTATGTGTACCTTACTAAATGTTAAATATATTACATTGTAATTTGATACCAGGTCAATAGGTAAAAGTAGCCTGCTAGGTTTTTTTTTATACATATATCATAAATTAAACTCATTGCAGCACAAGTTATCCATGTGTATAATTTTTTTAAACATGAAAATTAAGGAAAAATTATCAAATAATTTGTCATGTTAACTATTTTCTCAGAATACCGAATATTCCAACCTTTTAACATTTTTAAAAAAATATTTGCACACAATCAGTGGAATTATCAAGAACCTAAATAAAAAGGCTAACTTTCAGTTATATATATTTTTTTCTCTTACTGCAACAAACACTTAAACTGCTTTTATGCAGTACTGATTAATTGAATTTGAAATTTGGTCATGTCAAAAATTATCACAAAGATGTATCTTTTTTATCTACATAATTTTAAACCAATGTTACACTGTAACACACAAACAAGATCTTGTCATTTAAGGCACAACACATCATTATGCACATTCTGTCTGCCAAGTTTATAAAAGAGACAATTATTATTATATACCCCCCCCTTCCCACACACCTCCAAAAACAAAACAAAACAAAACAATATAATAAATTGCATCCACTTCCAAAGTCAGTTGCTAATGTCACAGTAAATTATTTTCATTAATAATTTACATCTATTACGGATTGAGGCAGGACTGCCATTGTATAGTCCAAGTGCATCCCAATTCTCTAGATCAGGTAGGTAGCCTAAAGTTTGATTCAAACCTCCGTGCTGAGAATATAATCCCATTGTGAGGAATGTTGTTGAATACCACCCTTGTCATTCACAAAATGCATTCATTCTTCTCCTTCTCCGTGTCTATTGCAGACCTTGTTCACTCTGGCTAGGGTTCATTTGGTGTGTACCAGCAACCATTTTTCTAGTTCATTTTAATCATCAAAATGCTGGATATATAAGACCATGTAGAGAAATCCTTATGTCGTATTAAAACGTGTGTCTCCATTCAGTGATCTGAATTCTTTGCAATGGAATCCATATATTGCTCTTTCTTTTTAAGACGATAATATGTGGAAAGCCAGAGGCACCATATTCAAAGTAAAAAAAGAAAAATCAGTGTACTTTGAAATATGTATATAAAAAAAGAATAGTTACAAATACTCTAATTCCAGCGCTTGATGTAGAGCCAGGAGGTCAGAGTGGCTAGATATTCTCCAGAAAGGCATGTTATGCTGCATTAGTTAGGGGAGAGAGAGAGAGAGAGAGAAGGCAAGAAGAATGAACAATATATCTATCATACACATCATATATTTTCTTTTTATATATTATGATTGTCCTTATTTTTCTTAGTAAGACACAGACAAAAAAATAAAACAAAGCAAATGTCCAAATAGATCTGAAAAAATATGCAAAAAGCTGCACAAGCAACTTAATAAATTCAAGTTTTTTTTATTCTGTTCAATTGTATCTGTTTCTGAGATTGTCTAGATCAGTCCTTGTAGTTTTCTTGGCTTGGCAAAGTTTTTCAGAAGTGGTTTGCCATTGCCTCTTTCCTAGGGCTGAGAGAAAATGACTGGCCTAGAACTCAAAGTCTCCCAGTTCTAGCTTGATGCCTTAACTACTACAACAAATAGTTACTCCAACTTTATTTACCAAGTATATCTTAGGAATAATATTGTTTATATTTCAAAGTAAATTTAGTAGCAATCAAGCATGTAATAATCTTCATTGCAAAATATATTTTGTGTAATACAGGGGAAATCCAAGATGTATAAAATATTAATGACTTTTACTGTATCACTGTACTTAGTTTTAATTTACAACTATCATGCCTTGTGATTTCTTCAGAAATACAATACTAGAGAATAAGCAGGCAAATGAACGTACCACACATTTAATTTTAGTGATTGCTTTCAGTTTAACCTTTACAATACATCACATTTTTCTCTGAGCAGTGATTGCCCAGAATATACCCCCAAATTGAACCTATACTTGTCTATATGGAAGATACAATCCCCCCACCATATTGGTTATATATGGAATTAAATTGTATGTCATGTATGAAACTTTCCTTGAAAGCAACATAGTCACTTAGACTATATTCAATATTCAAAACTTCTACTATGATTACTAAGATTCAGTTTGACTCCAGTGAATTTAGGAAAGCAATCTCGTATGAGGAATACACCCTTTTTGCAATTAAAAAATATTGCAAAAGTACACGAGCATGTCTGTTAATAAAGTTTAATAACTTTATTTTTACTGACTGCAGATCTATTTGAAGAATTTGCCTTCTTTTAAATGTTTTTTTTTTACATATGTTCATGCACACAACAGGTAAAGTTAGAAGGAAGCATGCCAACTATAAAATAATCCATCACCCAGTTCTCTAATAATGCAGCCCAACAAGACTGTAAACTTTTAACATTATTATGAGATTGATGTATATTAACTATATTATATATTTTATATGTGGTTCAAGACACGTCCTCTTCATTCAGTGTGGCCCAAGCAAGCCAAAAGGTTGGGCACCCATGCTCTAGATGCAGTATATCTGAATGTATATGTTTTCTTCACTTTGCTTATATTCTGAAGTATGAAATGTGTTGAAGTAGATTTCCTGCTAGATTTCTTTAAGGACAATGTTTAATCAATTTTGTAAAATATATTTATAGCTTACACTCTGAAATAAGTAGCTTTTGGCATATTATTCCCTTTTCAGATTTGTAAGAAGATCAATGTGCTTTTTTGATTATACGACACAAAATACACTTTTCTGGGCCTTGCAAATCCATGCAATATGTTTAATTTGCTTAGAGTTAGTTTTTTAAAAAAAGATCTATAATCTACAATATATTTTATTTAATTTCCGTATCTTGCCCATCCTCATAAAGCCTCTGCTTGAATCCAAATGGTTTGATCATGTCTTACTTCTTATGATCTTGGTGTATGAAATTATTTGACAATGTGCCATACTAACAGAAATGCAAACAAAATAAGCTTGCGTAAATATCTATAGAACACGCCAACATTTCATGAAACAAGTTACCTTTTTTGCTGCCTGTTCTTCTTCTACACCATCCCCAATTACAACATATACTACTTTTCTGCCAAACCTTTGCATTATTCGTTCAAAGCAACTTTCTTTTCCTGGAAGATAAATGAGATAAGTGTTCAGAGAGAAGTTACCTGGTTAGCTGCATGCTCTTCATCTCGGCCATCTCCAATCACAACATAAGTTATGTTAGTGCCAAACCTGGACACTATACGCTCAAAACAGCTTTCTTTTCCTGAAAAATAATGCACTATTTATTTGAGCTCTCAAAAAAGAAATATCACAGTGATCTCTAAAAAGGCATTATACAAAAAATAAATAAATCATACACTAGACAAGCCTTTTTAATTTAATATTGGTGCCTTTTTAATTAATTTTCTCTCACAAGTCAATGGAAACTCAGGAAAGCTAATATTTGGTATGCTAAGACAACATGTTAGGTGTCTTGCTAGAACCCTAACAAAGCATTTTTTTTGTTTCTCTGGGCATAAACAACCAGGTTATCTGTTCTCCCTTAATCTGGGTATCTCAAAATCTGTGTTTGTTTTCTTAGAGTACCCCTTTTTATTTTCAGAGTTCAACATTTTGAAGTTCAATACATTTTCCATCCTGGCAGAAGGTCAACTGTTTCTGAATAAGGATGTTGTGAGTCAATGAAGCATGCAAAGCATTTTAAATAAAGGTGTACCACAATATGCAGGTGTATGAACAAAACATATCTCTTTAAATCATCAAAGCAGCTGTATATTTATACAGTTGCTTTGAAAGCCATTCAAGCATGCAGTCACTTTGCTTCAGAAATAGTTGCGCCTTGCAAAAAAGTGAGCTTATTTTAATGAGCATACATGTTTGTAAAGTACCTCTTTCAGATGCTTGAATAGTCTTACTAATGATAATAGTGGGGTTGGTACATCCAAAAGTGAGTGTGTGTGTGTAACTAGGAGTCTCACTCTAGTTATCTAACTCTTTATATATACGGTAGTTTTTACATACAATTCTTACAAGTGAAGACATTTGTTAACTGAACTGAAGTGCCATTAGTAGATTAAAAGACTTTTGGAAACTATCAGCAAACTATGTAAATTGAAAAGAATTGAGGTACATACCTATTTTAGTTGCACTGTAAATATTTTCAATAGGAAAAGCACCTCCTAAACTATACAGAAGCACTTTTGCTAGGGCTGGTACAAGTTGAGTTGTTGTTACCAAGACATTTACACAGTTACTCCTATAGAGAAAGACAGAGTATATATCTGCATAATGATAAAATAAAATAGCTATAGATCAGCCATCAATTACTACTTCAATTATTTCTACAGTAATAATAATAAATATTGCAATATCTGTACGTTGCAAATTTCATGTGATGATCCATAGATAAACACCCACCTTCAACTTAGTTTCTAAATTCATAGAATATGAACTACTTTATGAAGGGTAAAACAGCCTTTTTGTCTGAGATAACATTTTCATTTATCACTTTTTGAAATTACAAAGAAATCAACATAATTTTACAGACTATACAATTTATAGAATACGATAGCTGGATGGGCGAATAGCCTGGCTTGTTGTAGAGCAGTTCCTTGAACAGTAGTCCTTGATTTACTACAGCAAAATTATGAGACCAGAATTTCCATTGCTAAGTAATGCAGTCAGGAGGGAAAAATGCAAGTCATGGAAAGTGCATGTGGAAGTGTGTAAGAGACACGGCACAAGTGCAGAGCGGTTGGGAGAAAGCAGGCAGGTGGGGGAAACTTATCCCAGTGTTGTGTGTCTTTTCCTGCTGTCTTCCCAAATGACTTCCTAGGGAAGCCAATAGGGAAGGTTGCAAATATCAATCATGTGATTATCAGGCACTGCAACCAGTCAGAAATATGATCCACTAGCCAAGCTTCTGGATCACAATCACATATTTGGTGAGGTGCTGAGATGGTTGGAACTCTGTGAAATAGTTGTCGCCACCATTTGTTCAGTGCCATTGTAACTTTAAATTGTTGCTGAACAAATACCCACCTATCTCTTATATAATGCAAAGGTAATATTGTAAGTAGGACATTAGGCATTGAGGTAGTTTCCAACCTACTTACAATATCACCTTTGCATTATATAAAGGATAGGTGGGTATTCTGTTGGCCAGGGGATGCCTTTGGAATATTCTTCTTACCAAATAAATGCCTTCGATGTTGAGTGTAGTGAGTCAGTAAACACTCATCACTCCCTCTTAACCACTCTAATCTATTTTTAAGGGGCAGCCATGCTTCCACACCAAGTATGGTGTTACTGTAATCCTCTATTTTTATTTTCTAAGAATGCCTAAGGATGTATTCCTGTTAATAAAGAGAATACTACCTGCTAGCATTTTACCATCCATTTATTTTTGATTAAAAGAGAAATAAAAAATGCCAAGTCAAAAAATGCATGAAGCCTAATGGGTTTGCAGAACATATCTGCAGGAAATTGAATGCCTACAAGTATCTTGTAGTCTGCTCTTGCCTTTAATATTGTTTTGCTTCTGCAATATATTTTTTTTAAATAAAGTTTGTACTCACCTTGTACTAATAATTGATAATGATTTAAGTGCATTGGTCAGCCAGGAGTCAGTGAGAGCTTCAATCTCTGCTCTTAACTGTAACCATGCATCCCTTTTTGCAGGGCCAAGAAGTCCTGATTCATAAAGGAAAAAGTTCTTAAAAGTGCATTCTGTTTAACAGGAATTATAGTCCCATGTTAATTTAGACCGATAACATATTTTTCTACAAAAATATTTGAGTTCACTTGCTTGTGAATATAAAAGAGAGCAGAGCAGAACATAACATAACATATCAGAAAAGAATATCTTTATTGGCCAAGCGTGATTGGACATAGAAGAAATTTGTCTCCGGTGCATATTACTAATTTTCAGTTACTTAATAATACACATTAAAGGTTATTTTGTTCCAGAAGCAGTCCAAAAGGTGGTGGTTCGTTTGTTCGCTTGCTCACTCACTGGTCGCCCATCTTACCATAAGGTATTCTGGGTGGCTTATAGTAATAAATTATATCTACATTAAAACATAAATAAATTAAGAACTGAAGAAGCTTCTTGGATGAGAAGAGACACGTCTTCAAGGAAAAACAAAGAAAATCCAGTTGCCCTTTGAAAAAGCACTTTTGGGATACACAAATTAAAACCAAAGATTAAAATCTAAGGACATATGGGGAGGATGGTGGGAGAATGGGGGTAAGTGGGATCTGTTGTTACTTGATCAACCACTTCCACTGTGCTAATCCTCCATTGGGGGCCCAGGTCAACTGACAGAGCGAAATGTTTAGTGCCTTACAAAAGGATAGGAGGTTGGGTCCAGCCTCACATCAGGGTGCAAGATGTTCATGTTCCATGCACTACTTGGGGCAGAACATTAGGAGAAAGCCAAGGCCAGTGATGGCCCCTGCAGGAAGGCACATGAGTTGAAGGAAGACAGTACTGTAGGAGGATGTCTTGAATGGGAAGCCAGTCCTTACTGCTGAGATTAAAAGGCCTTGGGAAGAAAGGAATGGGAAGCTAATGAGAAAACAGGCTTTGAGATATAACATGCAGGATTGATTGGCAGTGATGCTAATAATGGCTGAGATGAGAAAGGGAAGATGCTGGGAAGTTCATGAGCAAGCAGGGTGGTATGATGTGTCATGCCTGGATGTCAATGAAGGGTCCTTGGTGCTTTTTGAGCTTGGTTATTTTCTTGCAGATGTTTCCTTAACAAACTAGGTAACACCATCAGTGTAGTAGAGAGTGGGTTTTGCTCTCATTTTATATCCTAGTGGCTTGCCCTGTCAGTATTGATGGAAGTGGCTTTAGTGGTTCTTTGTTTGGACTGTTTACTGTTAGCTTGTGTGGTGGTTCCTTGATTAGGGTGTTGTTTGCTTCTTGATTGTTAGTCTAATGTTAATCTTGGCATTAATCACTGCTCATCTAATGATGAGCTTCATCTGGGTGATAATCATTTTGGATATCAATGATAATAGTGACTAAAAGGAGGAAAGGGGGAAACAGCAGGCCTTCAGAAGGAGCAAGAAAACCAGTGAGATATCCCATGGTGGTCACAGTGATGGTGACTGAGATGACAAAGAAAAGGAAAGCACTAAACATTGAGGAGGTAAGATGGGCTGGTAAGGTGTGCTATGCTGGAAAAGCTGAGGAGATTGTAGACCACCTTGCCCTATTTATCCAATAATATCACAAAAGATGTTGTCAGGTTTTGCTTCATTTGAAACTGAAACGCCCCAAAACTTAAAGGATTTTGGATTTGCTGAACAGGGATTGTCCACTGGTTATAGAAATTTTCTAAAACTATGCATATTCTAAATGTGCTCTCTTTCTTTCTTCTCCTCTAATATCCCTTTTCTGCCTAAACATAGGTGTTCTGTTTCTCTTCACTATTTCTTGACACTACTGCACGTTCTTCATTTTATACATTCTTCTAATTGCTTATTCTCTGGTCACTTTTCTCCCATTCCCAGGCAACAGCAGACATTTAAAAAACAGCTTATTTTTAAATCAGAAAAAGAGTTGTGCCTGTTGTCCAATACAATGTCTATGCATAGCCACAGCCTTGTTCTAAAATATGCCAAATATAATTTCTTAAGGAAATGTGGATTTTGTCCTTCATGACCCCATAGGTTGGGATCCTCGTGCTTAGTCTTGAACCCTGGCTGGGTTATAATATGCATAACATATAAGTGACATCTAAAATATTATTTACATTGGAGTGCATGTGAAGACTAATGCTTTTGAATGCTACTCTACATTAATAATACGGGTAGTCCTCATCTAGCAACCTCAAATAAAATTGTTACTAAATGAAATAGTGACTGTGCTTATGATCTTACTTCAGCTTTCCTTTGCTTTGCTGACCTGTGAAGGTCATATGTGCAAGAATTAGTCATAAAATTATTTTTCTTCATTGACTTATTTATAGCTACTGATAGCTTATATGAAATAGGCTTACTTCATTGGCACAAACGGTAACTGTACAAAACAGTCACTAAATGAGATACATCTGTAATGAGAATCCAGAATATACAAAGCTACATCAATGAAAAAACTATACCTGACCAATTTGTCTAGGAAGATTCTCTTCAAAGGCACAGAGGACTGTTTTAATTTGGGATGAAAAGCTAAAATGACTATTTGTCATCAATATTAACAAATGCAAGGGGAGCTGAAGAAACCTGCAAACTTCAATCAGAATAGAACTGGAGGGTATTTTGGATGTCTTTTAGTCCAACCTCCTGCTCAAGTAGGAGATCCTATACAGTTTGAGACAAGTAGCTGTCCAGTCTCTTCTTAAAAACCTCCAATGAAGAAGATGCAGGCACTACTCAAGTGACAAGGAGGACACAGATAAACTAAAGAAGCCTCAACGACTCTGTAAAAGAATGCAAATGACCAGCTGTCTGCAAGGAATATACCGTAAATTCTTCCATTCCCCACCATCCAGTCAGAGTTGAAGAAGCTTCTTGGATGAGAAGCAAAATGTTTTCAAAGAAAAACAAGAAAGTCCAGTTGCTTCTTGAAAAAGCACCCTGGGACAATCATGACCTGGATGACTGAGAATCTCCATAGACATTTACTCCAATGACAAAGCACCCACAACTTCTGAAGGCAAGCTGTTCCACTGATTAATTATTCTCATCTTTAGGAAGTTTCTTCTAAATTCCAGGTTGCTTCTCTCCTTGATTAGTTTTCATCCAGTGTTTCTTGTCTTGCCTTCTGATGCTTAGAAAAATAAGTTGATCCCTTCTTCTTTGTGGCAGCTCCTCAAATACTGGAATACTGATCTCATGTCACCCTTCGTCCTTCTTTTCTCTAGACTAGCCATACCCAGTTCCTGCAACCATTCTTTTTTTTTTTAGAAATAATTTTATTAAACAATTCTCTTCATTTTACATCAGTTTTCATCTTTACAGCACTTCAGTACATCCACATTTATACATGCTATTATGTGTACACTATGTCATCGTTATTCTGAATATATTTTACATTTTACATTTCATAACATCTTATCGCACTATATTACATGTTCTTCATCTATCCTTATATTTATACTTATTTCTATTTTCTAGTTCGTTAGTAGTCTTTTCCTGTTAATTTTCTAATCTTTGCCTCTATTATTTAACCAATTTTACCATAAACTCCAAATCAAATAATATTCTGTTTCTCCTTTATCTTTTATTTCCATTGTCAATCTATCCATCTCGGTGCACTCTAATATTTTCTTTATCTCCATTTCCTCAGAGGATATATTTCCATTCTTCCAATTTTGCACATAAACAATTCTGACTGCTGTTGTTATACGTAGCATTGGATACTGGTTTTTTTTTTTGTTATAGTTCCCTTTTAGTATTCCTAGTAAAAATAGCTCCGGTTTTAACCCTATTTGTTGTTTTACTATTTCCTCTAGCCACTTTCTTATCTTTATCCAATATTTTTTTGCCACTGAACACGTCTACCATATGTGGTAGTATGTTCCCTGTGTCTGTTTACATTTCCAACATTCCGGTGATCTGTTTGGACCCTAAACCCTAATCCTGCAACCGTTCTTCATATATTTTAGTCTTCAGTCCTTTAATCATCCTAGTTGCTCTTCTCTGCACTTTTTCCAAAGTCTCAACATCTTTTTTGTAATGTGGTGACTAAAACTAGATGCAGTATTCCAGGTATTACACAACTTGTTAATGAAAGACTGTAAATTGTTTCTCCTTTTTCTTAAACCAATTTTCTTCACAATTTCCAAACCACCCATGTTTATTTTGTATTATTATTATTATGTATTATTTATATTTTACATTATAAACAATATTTTCAGAAGACTACAAGATTGATGTTAATGTCATATTGAAAAAAAATCCCTCTTACCTCCTACATTGTTTTTATAAGTATTATATAATTCTTTGACTCTTCTGTAACGGAATGCCAGCTTCCTCATCCAGTCAACTCCTCCTCTTACACCTGTTGGCAGACAAAGGTTTGCACTACTTGCAGCTGCATGGAAGCCATCAGTTGCAAAACTGTAGGTACTGCAAACACCCAAAATATGCAAAAGTGAATACTATTTCTTCCTAAAAATACACACTTATTTAAATTTGCTTCATTTTTTTTCAAGGCACATCTTACCTTAGGTCTTGTCCATTGTCATCTGACGATACATCATCTATATGTACTTGATCACATTCCTAGTAAGAGAATATGTTTTAGAATAGGGCAGCAATATCTTGTTTATAATGTTTTACATTGGTGCTTCGATGTGAAGAATCTAAAGGAGGATGACCACTTCTATTGCCAGCAGATGGCAGAATATGAGCATTTACAATTTCATAAGGTAAACCTATTATTTCTTTTTTCTCTAATGTGATCAACTGGTATATTCCTAAATATATTGCAATACTTCAAAGATTGCTATGGTTATCAACAATTCCATGTAGTACATGAACACCTTCTCCAAAAAAAGATTGATTCTCTTTTGCTCAGATTAAGATTTACACATCTTAACAAAATACTTAAGTATATGTTTGCTTCTCCTGCACAAGAAGCCAAATATAAAACACAAAATGAAAAACAAAACGTTATTATCATCAGCACCTTGTCAATAAACAGAATTTTACATCAATGTATATTATATAAATAAAAAAAGTAATGCATAACTTTCAAAAGTATCTATTTTTTCATGTTCCATTGTTGACTGCACTGGCAGGCAATCATATTTATCTTTTTGGGAAATAAAGAGACTTTTAAAAGAAAAATAATTTTTAATAAAAATATATCAAATTGCAACAAATTCTTGATTGTGCATTTTATTGTTTCTAATGGTTTTATCAGTGGGAATAATATCTGAAAATATTGAATTTATCTGACCTGAACACCCAATTTTAGAAAAACTACCCTGTCTGGAAAATAAGTGTCTATTGTCTTACATGCTACCTTATTAATTCTTAGGCCCTTGGTTAGGACCTAGGTTTCCATCAGTCTTAGACTGTGAATATAATTGTTAATTGCCCACATATAATCATGATTACATGATATTCATAATATAATAATATTATAATATAATTATTATAGTATAATAATACCCATGTCTACTGGTTCACTAAATTCGGACTTGAGCACTCAGGGTTACAATAGTTCTGGTCTTGCTTATAAGACCAAAGACCAATTTTCAAAGGTGATAATTGTGACATCTGATCATTGTCACAGCCAGTGACCTCAGTGACCTCACTGGAGAAAGCAAATCTTTGTCACAGTGAAACTTACTTTAATTAATTAATTAATAACTGGACTGCTGCACAGAATTTTCTTTAGAGCAGTGATAACTGCAACTAGTCCAGAATTTGTTGAATAGGCTGTTAAAAGGGAAAGCATGAAGGGAATGAACAATTCCTTTGCTGCAAAACTATACTGTCTTCCCATATAGAATTCAAAATGAGGTTGCTGGTTCTTGAAGCTGTTGTTAAAAGACTTGAATTTCTTCTCTATATTAACCTCTTCTACCTGGTGAGATCCTCCTATATCCATGATGGCGAACCTATAGCACACGTGCCACAGGTGGCACGCGGAGCTATATCTGAGGGCACACAAGGTGTTGCCCTATGTCAGCTCCAGCGTGCATGTGCGTGCTGGCCAGCTGATTTTTGCCCTTCCAGAGGGTGGGTGGGGGAGCCCATGTTCATCCTCCCCTTTCCTGAAGCCTGGGGAGGGTGAAAAAAGGGCCAACTGGAGTGAGGCCTGCATGCATGCACAGAGGGGGCAACCCAGGGGTGGTTATGTGTGCATGCGCGGGGGGAAGCCATTACATTATGGGTATGGGCACGCATGTGTGTGACCACCACCTCCGCACTCCCCCTGCTTTTGGCACGTGATAGCAAAAAGGTTAGCCATCACTGACCTATATACAAACAACTCCAGAAATATACTCAATTGGGACTAGATAAAAAGGCTGTTTTGTGGCCAAATCTGGGATCTGATAATGTCTTCTATGGTGAACTGAGTTTGGAAAGCAACCAATATCTTGTTCAGTTGTTTTGACACAGGGGAAGGTACAACATTTGCACTGCTTCATTGCACTGGGCTAGAGGCAATTTCCAGGCTACTAAGGACAACCTATAAAGAGGACACTGCAGTATGAGGGCCTATGTCTCTGATGCTAGGTGCCCTTCCTTGATGTATGATCACAGCTAGTTTTCCATCTCTAGTTGATTAAAAAAAAATCATCGTCACTGATGTAATATGGCTATTTAATGTCAATATCAGAACTACGTTTTTGGGCTCTAAGCAGTTATTACTGAATTTGTACTTTTTACATTTATGGTTGCTTACTGCTGTTTCTGGAAGTTTCTGGAAGATATTTTCGTATCAGGTTCTAAACAATTATGTCAGAGTAAATTACCTTGAACTCTTACAAAAGGGCATGATGCAAAAGTTTCAATAAAATAACCAATACATTGGTGTTTTTTTTTTAATCAGATGAAGATGTCTTTTAAAATCTAAGCACTATAAAATAAAAGTTAAATACTTAGAATGAATGAAGGAAAAGTTATTTGGGGAAAAAGCCAGTGAGGAATTGTAATTTCTTTCATAATTTGAGCATGGAATAGATGCTCCTTTTTCTATTCAAAACTCAAATTTTCTTCTAGAATTTATAAAACTACAAAGATTCTGAAGAGTCATGAAGACATAAGTGGACAAATTAGGAACAATCCTAACCGAAAGTCTTTTTCTCTTAATTTCCTTAGTTCCTTACTTCCTTTAATTCATTTCTTGCTTTATCAGCCTACTTGTAACGTACCTACAATTGGGTTCCATCTTGAATTATCATTTCATTTCCCATTCATCATAAAGCAGAATGAATTTGGGATTTCAGACCACATATCTTGCAAATGGCCATGCTCCTGCTGCTACTTTGTTAAAAGTTCCATTTGAATTGAGAATATATGAAATATTTAGTTTAATGACATTCCTCTACTATCCCAGGGCAATTGAATAGATTACAGATTTCCAATGAATACATTGTTTATTACAGCTAAATAGGTACATTCCAGATCACACTTCCCAATCCAAGTAGGTTTGACTCTCTTTCCTTGTTTTCTTCTTCCTATTCTTTTTTTTCTCTGGCATTTGTTTCCTTTGTATCTGTTTACCTTCAATGCTTTCATTCTATCTAGCTGCACCCATTTTTAATTTTTGGAAATAAGGAATGTTGTATGCAAAGGGATCCTGCCCTTCCATCAGCAGAATAACTTTCCAAATGCTGAGAAGCATGGAACAAAATTTTGTGTCAGGGCTAGTACAATAAATAATTAAGTTAAAAAATGGGTCAGAAAATGCTACAGAAAAAAAAACCCCTCCCAATGAGATCCCTGTGGAAGAGGAGGCTGAGCACTGTGTTAAAATATTGGCAATTGCATAATTTTAAATTCTTCATTGTCAATCACATGATCCAGAGTGGAAATGTTATTAAAAGGTTGTACAGGAGCATGCACTCCATGCTTCACCATCTTATTAAGATTACATTATAATGGAAACTTAATCTTTGAAAAGGAAAGCTCTTGCAAAGTGAGCATTTTCCCCAGGTTTCTCTTTCTGAGATCCTTGCAATGTTTACTACTCTTAGTGCTAGACTGATCCTTTTCGCATTCTTGATTGTTTTTTGCTGATCTGCCTGATGGGATCTCATTTGTTTTTTTCTGTTAGTCCATTTTATTATTCTTCCATCAAATCTACACTAGAGTAGCTTTGAATATCCACTTTACCCTTGTCTCAAATTTACAGTGTGGTGTAACACAGTTATGCAAGCAGTGATGAAAGGGATGGAAATGATTGATGAGTGATGCTACCATGACATTTCAAACTTTCCTTTGCCTTTGTACTTCCTAGGGACAAAAAATCTTGCCGTTAATCTCCATCTGGCAAAAAGGCAAAGATTTTGGAAACAAAAAAAAAGCATCTAGTCCCTTTTAATTTCTCATGATCTCTCTTCCTAGTACTAGGAAAGCAATTTAGGAGGAAACTGTAAGCAGGCAGACTAGCAGACACATAGCTATTAATACATGAGATTTTACCAGAGTGTTTTGGTCTAGCTAGAATATATTTAGTAAGTCAAATTCTTGATGTGAATCCCAGTTGAAGGTAGTCGTAAATGTATTATCAAGCTGTCTTTCATTAATGATTCATGGGTCTTTTGTTTTCATGTACTTTTTTCATCTTGAAAAAGATTATAAATTTGCCATAGTCTTTAAAATTAGTGAGGATATCATTTGTCTGCTGTTCTCTCTTTAAAAAAAAACATTTATAATCTTGAAATACGGTATAAATCTGGCTTATCTCTTTCTGTCTACTGTTGTACAGCCTTTTTATTATTTTGTCATTTCCTATTACACATTTTGAGGCACAAAATAGTGTTTTGTGCTCTATACTTTTTGCAGAATTATTATTGAAAAATTATATAATTATATAGTTATCTATATAGCCTGTTGAAATTTTAGGCTATTTATCCATAAAACAATTCATGTATAATGAAAGATTTCAAGGACATCGACCTAAATTAATTCCCTCCCATTTCCAGTGGGAATTTAAAATCTGCTTGCATAGTATCAGAATACTGATATGTGGTTATAATAGAAATGAGGTAGAAATTGTGTTGTAAGGAAGCTCTCTGTTAATGTTAATTTAAGGTAAAATACCTTTTAAAACAGCTACAGAACTGGCTATAAAGTCACAGTGGGCCACTGGCTGTGCAAGTTCAAAACTAAGAAAGATAAAATATATTTTCCATTACTGAGCGTTTATAAATTCATGTGCAATAACTGATTTTGACTGCTATAACATTAAATTAAATTATGTCTCAGTACAACTAGTTTCTTACCAAAGCATTCTTCAGAACTTGACATTTTTACTAAGGAGTATAAAACCTACAGTTGACCCACACAAAAAAATTCATTTTGGAAATATCAGTAATTTTATTATCCAATAAAAACAATGACTCACTGCTAGTAAAAACAAAAACTCTATTATGCAGATCTTAGCAGTTACAGAATTCAGGGTAAAGAACAAATTCTATTCATCTTTATCTGACAGATAATAACAAATTTTGTATAGATTAACTGCCAAATATAAGAGAAAAGATTTCCTTGACAGTAAAGATGCAATGTAGGCCAACTATTTGTATAATTTTAAGAGATAAGGAAAATAAAATTGGATTTATCAATCCAAAATGTAAATACAACTTTAGCAAATCTAATCATTGAAATGTTTTCTTAAAATTCATTTTAAAACTATTCCAATGCAAAATTATGTAACATTGAGAAAGATAGCATGGAATTTTTATTTTGCCTAAACGTGGAACTGAGTCTAGAAACTATTCTTCTCTTGTGTATCTTTCTAAGTTCAACACTCATTGCAAGTCAGAATGTTTTCCTGTACTAATTAAGATTTACAGGAATATAGGAACAAAAAGGAGGCTAGTGTACAGAATGTTCCCTGAACATGAATACTCTGAATGTCAGGATTCTGATATTTTTTATGAGCAAGTGAAAATACATGTTTAAAGTAATAATGAGAAACGCCTGTCCTTTCACTTCTTCTTGTTTCGTTTCTGAGCTATCAGTAGCTATTTTTGTTAGGTTTAGGAATTGGAACTGTATGTTGAGATAGGACAGGCTACAAAAACCATGAATAGATGTTTCTCCTATTGTTTGCTATGGGAGTTTCAAAAGTTCTTCATTCTTTTTTAACACCATCCCTTGGCAAATGTATTTGTAGGCTGGGTGATAGTAGAACTGAGCATGTGCTATCAACCCATCTATTTTAATGGCTTAGGATGAAAATGAGAGAACAAGAGGCTTCTTTTTAATTCTTATTGTATCCTATAATAGAATAATGCAAAGTTAAATCTAATGGAATGTTCCAAATAGACCTGTTTTTTTTAAAGTTAAAGCAGCCTAATCTTGTTAATGATTTCCATATTTTGCCAACTTAACCGTATAAAAAATATCTGGTTCACTTTCTATTTCTGGCCACAAACAACTGGAAGAGATAGAGATTATCGGATACACGTGTTCTAATATACATTATATTTTGTACATACCTCTAAATCATTGAAAAATAAATGAGTATCAGCAAGATTAAAAATCATTTCCTCCATGCGAAGTCCAAGAGTCACTGCTACAGGTGGATCCTGGTTGGTGTGTGGAGAAGAAACAGAAAAGGTATATATTCTCAGTACAATGTAATGGTCAATACAAACTTTAATTTTATACAATTTATATGTATAATAGAAAAATAAAAAAAATAACTACAAATAATTACACAATAAATTAATAAGAAAAATAAAGACACATAGTTACACAAAAAATTAATAAGAATTCTACATAAGAGTAAAATAGGGTTTTTTTTCTTTGTGGAGTGTAATGTTACATTTGAAGCAGAAATTCTTACTATCAAAATCTTGAAAGATAAGTAATTGGAAAGAAAATGTAAAGGTAGTGAAAACAGGCATTTAAAAAATCAATATCATGTTTAACCTAAAATAGAACAATTACATAATAGTTACAATCTAATTGTTGTAACTAAAAATATTATTGTGATTATTAAAATATTGCTATGAAACAAAATACTTTTAAAATCCAAATTAAAGATCTTATGCAAGAATTATATCCTCAATGCAGAAAAGAAACTTAAAGTTTGTAATCCCAGCTCTTGGTAATGAGAGATATATAACCAGCAAGGGAAAAAATATGTTGGCATGATGGGAAATCACTAATGGCACAACAGGAAAAACTTAGGTGAATTTGAGTTGGGAGTGTGGAGGCCATAAACCTTTGTTGTAAGATGGGTGAAAATAAAAGTGATGAAAGGTAAAACACCTTAAAGGAAAGCTGTAGAGGCCCCTTGGATCATCAGACACAATGAAGAATTGGATTTCAAATAGTGAGATCAATCATGGCATTCTGCCTAGAGTATGAATAAGAGACTAATATTTACTAAACTGGATGCTTCTGTTGATGCGAATATGAAGTGGATGCCATCTAATCCAGTTTTGTTAAATTTATTTCACTTATTGAAATCTGAGGACAAGGCAAAGACAACCAATGGTATGTATCTATTTTATTTGAATGCTTTTTAAAGTCTGAACTTCACACCTGATTCCTTTTAACAAGGAGGTTAGCATATGGACCCTTTATATGCTTAATATATTGCTATATGGAGGGATATATGTTTGAGAGAGCTACTTCATGAAAGTCACAGTACTTTTTAAAGTTCTTAACAATTATTTTCTAGGGCTACAAGGTCTAGACTGCAAAAATCAAGATGACCACTAGATGACAGGAAAAAATGTTTTAATTCTTTGCTATCATCTATTAGACATCTGGATTTTTGTGTCCTAACCTGGTAGTCCTATACTGGCCATCTAACAAATCTTCTTTAGGAAGATGTTTGAGAGAGTAATGCCAATGCAATTTCAAATCCTTGTAGAAAAAAGCGATCATTAGACCCTATTGAAGTTTTGATTCATAGGACTTAGTTAGCCATGATCGCCCCAATGGTTTACATTAATAATGGAGAGAAATACGGGGAATACAGCCTTGTTGTGACTATTCTTGAATCTTGTCCTTGTTTTCACCACCAAAGAAAAGAAATGAAAAACCTGTTGTTTATCTGCATAATTTGCTTACAGCAAAAGAGCAGCAGGTTCCTTAGTTTATCCTTCCAGAAGTGGGAAACTAGCAAGGAGAATCAATATTGATTTACTATTTGTATGCTAATTTGCCCAAAAGTAGATACAACTCAAAATGGCTCTCAATAATAAAATGTTTACTAATACATTGAGACGTAACAATGAAAACATAATTTAGATCAAATGCAATAAAATATTGTTATTTCAAAATTAATTTACTTCAAAAACCAGTATTTTATATGAACATATCATAAAAGAAGTCCAAGAACAATAAATGTACTTTATTGTATAAATATGATATAAATTACATACAGTATATGGAGCCAATTTGGTCTAATGGTTTAGGCACCAGGCTAGAAAGTGGGAGAGCTTGATTTCAAGTCCTGCCTTAGCCATGGAAGCCAGCTAAGTGACTTTGGGCCAGTCATTCGCTTTCAGTCCAACCCAACTCAACTCACAAGGTTGTTGTTGTGGGGAAGATAGGAGGAAGATATATGAGATATGTTCACCATATTGAGATATTTGTAAAAATAATAAAGGCAGGATTAAATCAACCAAATACATAGAGGAACAAGTTTAAGACTATAATATGAAGTGGCATTACAGAATTATAAAATAAATACAAAGCTTAATTGGGCAAGAATCAACTCCTTTCTAACAACTAATCCATACAGGGCCTTTGATGGTATGGTTATCAACTAGTTTACCCAATACTCGATCTGTTTATAGAACCAAAGGAATAGTTTTAACAGAGTAACAGAGTTGGAAGAGACATTGGAGATCTTCCAGTCCAATTCTGCTCAAGCAGGAGATACTGTATCATTTTAGGCAAATTGCTGAGCAATTTCTTCTTAAACATCTCTAATGATAGGGAACCCACAAGTTCTGGAGGTCATTCCAGTGATTAAATGTTTTCACTGTCCTTTTTCATTGTTTTGAGTAGCTAAACAATACAAGGGAAATGCTTATGGCACTTACCTATGAAAACAATCATTCATTACTTGTTGCTTGTATGTACACTGAGAACTTAATTCGGAGACAAATTCCTTGTGTGTCCAATCACACTTGGCCAATAAAGAACTCTATTCTGTTCTGTTCTTCAGTGGTACTGAGTTTTAAGATGTGCAAAAGCTGAGTAGTAAACTCTTCACATCACATTTGCTGGGCTGCTTCTTCTTTTTAAATAATAAAATGCTGCTTTTAGTTTGAAAAGAATGATCAATACTTCCAGATTGGATTACTGCAATGTACTCAGTGGGGAACTGCCCTTGGAAAGCTCTGGAAGCTAAAATTAGGGAAGAATGTGGCAGCTAGGTTGCTGATAGAATTTTATGGCTCACAGTCCCAGATCAAGTTACACTGAAGAACATATTCAATTACATCATCTCTGTGGTTAATATATTCTTTTGAGGGCAGAGGAAAAATCATGCTATGTGTGTCAGACAGTATGGACCGCTACTTGCTGAAACATGGATGTGAACCTTTCCTATCTTGTACAATGACATTTCCCTCCATCCCACATCTTTGAAAAGAAAGCTATCTTGTTTATGGCCCCTTCCCATTCACTAACACGTTCTCATCTTTCCTTTTTAAGGAATTACTTTTATCTTGCAATATTATTGTAATACTGTTGTAAACTATTCAGGATTTTATAATGATGAGCAGAATGGTATATTAAATACAAAATAAAAAAGCACAGCTGCAGCCAACTGAAAGAATACAACTTTCTAGACTGCTACGAAAGGGGAAGAAGTTACAGAAGGATATTCCCTAGGAACTATTTACAGAATGTTACATTGCTTTGGAAATACAAATAGAGGGAGGGAATGTGAAACAAGGATTAATTTAAAAAAGCCTATATAGTAAGTGACCAGAATTAAAAAGATAAGCATCTGGTTAATACAGAACTAAAACAAAAAAGCATTGTGATTAAAATGAATCAACATATACAGAGTGAATATTTGATTGAAAATAACATGATATAACAAATTGAGCAGAGTGAGTTATTACTTTTTCTGTAGATAAACTGATAACATTCCAATAAAAATAAGAGGTATACAAGTTACGGTAGTTATGATCTGATCTGACATATAGGCAGCAATAGCATTCTATGCCTATTTGCAATTAAAGACTAAAGGCAACAAGACTCGATTCAAATTGATTTAAAATTCAAAGTTCAACTTGATGAAGTATTCAATCATTAGATACAATAGGGAGACATCATAAATGTGTCCAGCAACTTCATTTGAAGGCAAAGATGGATGAAAATAATAGGGAGGAAAGACACTGCAAAGTATAGTATCTTCAAAGGTTCCACAGCGATACACTTTATAAATTATTCCTGTTTCTCTTTTAAATGTTAGTGTTATTCTTCTTCTAGAACAACCAAAATGAACATTCTTATCTATTTAAATGTTAAAATAATAATTTATTCATTTTATTGCAAACCTGTTGTTTACATAACAACTGAGATGTGGATTAACAAAAAAAATCAATTGCCACATTAAAACAAATACAAATTTAAAAACAATGAGTAATCAGAGGCAGGAACCACAATTTTATCAAATTTGGATGGATTGTTATTGTTTACTTCAACAGCAATAGATTATAATACTATAATACTTTATATATAAGACACATTTGTACATGTATAGTACCTTCTGTTTACTTTTGTTTGTATTTTCTATTTCTTTTCTCTATGGATATTGGGTTTATGTTATTTTAATTACTTGATGACGCTTGTTAATCATAGTTCAATAAAAAAATTAAATTAGTGACATTTTGGAATAATGTATTATATTCAGATTGTCCAACAATTTTAAAAGCAAACAAACCTGAGAAATATATGTTATCACTTATTGCATATATAATATGCAATGCCAACTAGAAATACTCTTAAATATACAGTATACAATCTACCAGCAAGCACACTATCTCAGGACCACAGAACAAACAGAGAATTTGTCACAGAGGGACATAACAGCAAGGTGAATTTTTGTTTTTTGTTTTTTTAAATAGTGCACTAAATTTAAGACTTTCTTTTTTTCCTCTCCAACCTGATCAAATTCAAGAAGAATGAAGCAGAAGAAATAGAACACATTACCCCAGTCGAGTTTGCTTTCTGATATACTCTATCTGAAGGCCCTGAATTTATGATTGCACCTGAAGATTCAATTTGAAAGATCAATCAATTTCCCCCTTTCCTCAAACTGAGTTATCTCTTGTAGGTTTCATACCGACAAAGAATATTTTCTTTGAGAAAAGAATATTTTCAAAGAAAGTAAGTTTTGTCCAGGAGTTAATGTACCACGCTAGAAACCAGGTGGCTGTGCTTCTGCCTTAGCCGTGAAAGCCAGCTGGGTGACCTTGGGCTAGTCACTCTCTCTCTCAGCCCACTCATCTCTCAAAGGATTGTTGTTGTGGGAAGAATAGGAGGAGAAAGGTGTGTTGGATATATGCACTATCTTGAGTTATTTGTAAAAATAATAAAGGTTAGCTACACATATAAGTTTAAAGTAAATTAACTCTTTTACCATTTTACTTCTTTGACTTTTTAAGCAATACATCATTATATCAAATTCATGTCAATTCTCCACAGTCTAGAAATTACAGAATATATTTCTGTAGCAAATTGTGCAGCTTTTCTTCCAAAGTAATTTATTAGTCATGCATGAGATGAATTCCATGCATCTGCCCATACATAAAAAAATGAAATGTGAGCAATTATTTTTAAACATAATATATTATAAAAGGACAGTAAGAGAAAGCATCATTTTAAATACCTACTACTGTCAAATTACTCAAAAACCAACAGGAATCGTTCTGTGTTAATCTCCTTTGACTTTTCTTGTAGGTATTGCTGCTATAGATACATGGAAAAGCCCTCTCAGGTTATTGGCTCATGGGAATATGGGCCTTATCCAGAGATTGCCAACATTGCAGGGGAGGTAAGATCAACTATAACACTTCCCTATATCAAGATACAAATGCCTTTGGCTGCATTAGCAGTTGGCACAAATTGGAGCCAGACAGTCTGTCTATTGACTTCTGTGCTGGATTGGGCCATCTCTACTAGAATGTCCCTTAGGAGACAAATACTCAAAGTTCTCAGGAGGCTGAGAAGGAAGCCTGAGCTATGTTAAAAGCTATGCCAAAATTTGAAAGTTATGCAATGACATCAGAAGAGAATCAAAACTTGTTTAGAGCAACAGAAGCGAAAAGTTTTTTTTTAGGAGAATTTGGTACCAATTTGATTTCCAAATTGTTTTGTGGGAAATATTAAATAAAGCAATAATTATATTTGATATAGTTTGTACCTAAGCAGAAAATGGTACTTTTCATATAAGTTAATATTCCCTTTTTTATTGTACTAACTCTCCCTAAATTGCTTAGCAATTACAATCTATCTTTAAGTTTTTGTTGGGTTGTGAATGCACCAGGCTGTTTGGAAAGTGCTTGGATTCCTTCCTTCCTTCCTTCCTTCCTTCCTTCCTTCCTTCCTTCCTTCCTAACATGTTTTTAAATTGCTGATTCTTTTATTGTAACTTGTTATTAAAAGCAATAGTTACACAGTGGTTGAGTATTTTCTCAATCAATCACAAAATATTTCAATAGCAGTGTTCAGATTGACATCTAAATGCTAGTAAAATAAAACAAAGGAAGCTGGTTTTAGTCAAAAAGCAGTAAAGCTTTGAGAAGTTATAAGAATAGGACAAGGTATTACTAAGTATCCAGTTAAAGCAACGCTGCATTTAATGGGCTAGGAGTGGAGGTATAGGGAAGGGTGTCCATTAAAACCAAATGCATAACATTTATGTAAAGTTATATTAGATGACTTTTATTTAATTAATCTAAATAGTATCATTTGCAAAAAAACGTAGTTGAACCCTAAAGTCTGAATGAAAAAAAAAAAAGTCAAATCAAGGACTATTAAAACCAAATTTTATTTATGTACCAGAAGTACTGCTAAATACTATGGGGATGATTCAAGGACTTGAAACTTAGCAAATAAATTATTGTGCTGCACATTAATTAGCTACAACAAAAGCACTAGTATTTCTCACATACCTTTCCATATTTCTGTGCATAAGATCCTGTAAGAAGCGAATGGAAGACAATGATAGTTTCATCCAAATCCCAAACAAATACACGCTGTAAACAAAAGAATCAACAAATCAATATATACAAACAGCATAAGAACTAGAGGCAGTTATCCAGAAAAATGTGTAGTGCTAAACAGTCTTTGTGGGGGGGAAAAGGTTGTTATGACTCGTCAAGAAAGACATTACTAAAAGAAAAGACAGCTGTGTAGTCCCAGAAAAAGTTGCAGATGCTTTAAGGAGCGCCAGATAGGTGATACAGGAATAGTGGATTACACTCCAAAGCATCTTTCTGACTCCAAAGCACTGCCCAGCGCTCTCGCTATTTTTTACATTTGAATTGTCAAGCCAAAAACAGAGATTAAATATACACGTTCTAATTTTCTTCTTTGTGTCCCACTTTCAAAGAGCTTTGTTAGGTAGAAATATCAAATAGTAATTTTAATTTTTATAACAGAAATGTTTTATTTATGATCAACTTTTATGGTCATATTAAAGAGGGCAATTATGCTTTTTAACAAATGATCAAATATACTATTATGTGAAATCACACATGCACACACAAACTTTTTAATGATATCCCATAGAGATGTAACTTTGTGATTTTCTTGTTATCTTTTAGCATCAGGAAGAAAAAAGTTTTCTCTCAGTTTTCAATCCAATAGAAGATATTTAAAACTTTAATAATTGTTTGAAAGGGGAAGAATGTATCAGGGAATTTATCCAGGATGGACATTTGAAGTACTTAAAATATTTCAAGCTTCAAGTAGAGAGGCTCCAAGCTTGAGATAAGAGATTTGTAGATTCCCTAGCTTCTCATACTTCAATTACATTCCAAGAATAGTCATAATGAGGGAGAAAAGAAAATATTATCAAGTAGCAAATTTGTTTTTTAAATTCTCTTATACAGTAAGGTAAAGGTTCCCCTCGCACATATGTGCTAGTCTTTCCCGACTCTAGGGGGCGGTGCTCATCTCAGTTTCAGAGCCGAAGAGGCAGCGCTGTCCGAAGACGTCTCCATGGTCAGGTGACCGGCATGACTAAATGCTGAAGGTGCATGGAATGCTGTTACCTTCCCACCAAAGGTGGACCCTATCTTTCTACTTGCATTTTTATATGCTTTCGAACTGACAAGTAACGGGAGCTCACTTCATTACGCGACGCTAGGTATTCGAACCGCTGATCTTTCTGATCAACAAGCTCAGCATCTTAGCCGCTGGGCCACCACGTCGCCTCTTATACAGTACTTAATCTAATTTTGAGTGAACAGCATTTTCTATTAATATGTATTATTTTATATATATCTCTCTCAAGTATGAATTACTTCCTGACCTTCATGTTGCTATTAATTTAAAAGAATGTACCTCCAAGTCACTATCAGGAGGAGGAGATGGGTTATTTTTCCTCCCTCGGCCCCTTGATTTTGACCCAGAACTCCTACATGTTCTTTCATCAAGATCTTTGATTGGAGTGGAAGGGCTCTGCACGGCATCAAATTCTCCTGTAAAAAAAAGGTATATAAACACTTATCAAAATACAAAGTATTCCTCATTCCATTTTATAGTTTAAATAAGGTACTTCTACGGATTTAAATAATTTGGATTATCTGTAAATCCCTAATTATTCAAGAGGAATGAAAATAAACGGCTTATTGAAATTCCTCATCTTCTTCAACTATGAGCATTTGCCAAATTACAAAGTTTGAATAAACAAATATAAAGGCAAGTGTTAGAGGATATCCTAGGAGTATAATCTCACTGTATAATCTCTCAGATAATCATATTTGAGCAGACTATTTTTAAAATGAGAAACAAATTTAAATAAACCAATCAATTTTTCATACTATGGGATGTACAGTTCTGTTCCAGGATAGAAGTTCTTTAACATTCAGTCTTTCAAATATTATGCAATACCTACTTCATAAAGGTCAAGCACTAAGTGGAACATGCCCAAATACTTGTTTACCAAAGGAACTCCCATCTCTGAAACTCTAGGAGCATATGTGAAGGCCACCAAGAAATAGTTTTTAGCATTACGGATATTAATGAAACGTAACACTCTATTGTGCAGAAATAGAGTTTTTCAGATTGAAAATGTCTACCACAACATAGTAAATGATTTCTATCTATGAGTAACCTTACTTTTTAACTTTATAGTCTAAGACAGTGAGAATGCAGGCAGTTCAGCATTAACACTTTTCTGAAGGGCAGATTACAAATTAAGATTCCCTGACTTTGTATTCCATTTGATGAGTTCTTCCCCAGGGGGTGCTTTATTCTGCGAGTTTTATACTCTATTAACAGAAGATCTGGAAACTAGCAGAGTAAAATACATTTCAGTTTATGAGTAGCAGCAGCTACAAAATAGTTATACGGTACATTTCTGAATGAAAATCTTTGAGATATTAAGTCAGAAGTTCATCTCAAAACGGAATGGCTGGGGGTGTTAATACTACCCAGATCTGAAAATATTCCACCTTTGAACTTGAATAGAGTGGCACTTCCATTCAATGGTGATGTACATTTTGGGGGTTGTTCTGACCCAGCTCCCAAACACGACAAATCCTCTGTAGTTAAACAGATGTTCCCTTTATTAGGAGTGCCAGCAGTTCTTGCAAAAAGGCTCTCTCTTACTCTCACACACAGCAGGTTAACAAATCTGTCCGGCAGGGAGATGAATAGTTGTCTGCCATACCTATTCATCTCTGGCCCTTGCCTTTTATACCCAGAGCTAGGGTGGGGGGCTTTGCTAGCAGTGGTGGCTCTTCCATCCCAAGGATCGCCCATAGATTTCCACTGCTCTCCTCTCCTTTGCCTTCTGCGCATTCTCGCATCAGGCTCTGGACTCATCTGTTCCTCCTCTTCCTCATCAGCCACCTCCAGACATGGGGGCTGTTGACTCTCCATCTCAGGGTCTGCCTCTGCCTATATCTCTGACAGCTCCATTCCCTCTTCCCCACTCAGAGCTCTCAGGTTGCCTTGATGCTGGCCCTGACTCCCACACCACCTCCTCATCTGATCTGGCTGCTGGAGGGGCTGGTGGCAGACAGGCCATAACTGGGTTTTTCCGAACTCATGGCTCCTGCTTGATAAACAGCTGTATCCAGGAAGACCTTTCTCTTGCTTCATATGAGCTGTACCCTTTCATGGATTGGAGTGGGGGAGGAACACTTCAAATACCCACTCAAGCTCTGGTCACCTCATGGCTTGACTACTTCAATGTATTCTACATCGAATAATACAATTTCCCCAATATTTGACTAATTCCCACCTTTGACTAATTTTGAAGGGCCCTCCAAATATGACTTGTCACCTAGGCCTTTGGTGAGGATAACTGATGCAGTTTTATTATTTTTGTTGTTTGTAAAAACCTATCCCCAAACCCTTCATCTTGTTGGGGATAGTCAGACTAAAGGATTGACTTTTACTAATGCTTAATGGATTTTTGCTGATTAAGACTGGATGAGATTTGACTCCTTGGATGTCAAATTTATACTAATGAAATCTGTTTTCATGCACTTAGCTACATTTAGCAACAATTAATTTTCACATGAACCTATACCGTGATTCTAAATGACTGGAGCAAAGTTCAATGAATGGTACCTGGTTGGGTAGTAAGACCTGGAAGGGATTCTTGGAGCTGGTATGTTGATGAAGATGAAGAGGTACCATCTGTGGTGTTATTTGATGTCATGTATGCTCCATATGTTGATGCTGAATAATACTGTGGATATTGATTTTGGCTGAAAGCTGCATATGATGGATAATCCTAGAATGTTATAAACAATATTTTAATGAAGACCTTTAAAACTACATCATTTTTAACCTATAAATAGAAACAGGACAACAGTCTTGTCCAAATAAATTGCCAAATCAACTTCATAATAGTTTTTGCTTTATAGACAAAAAAAAATTCATACCTGTTGTGTACTATTGAAGTTTGTAGAATTTGATACTGAATTGTTTGCATAAATAGTGGAGGATGGTGTAAAACTAGAACCTAGAGTTAAAAGAATAATTCCCTATAAGAGCTAAGCAATACATTATTCAAAATTCATACAAATAAGAAATTAAATTTTCAAATGAAAATTAAAAGGATATAATTAAAATATGCATTTATCTCACAACTTCAACTTTTTAAAAGAAAATTTGATATGCTTAACTATAGTATTGTTTGTAAAGAACATGAAGTTTAAAAATTGTGCAAGCTGGCAATAATGTTTGCAATTGCTTCTATATATTCCATATATCCATCTTTCAAAAACAGCTTGCTTCACATAAACACTGAAAATAGACATTTATGTATCAGCAAAACTACTCAATTTCAAAACCTGTCCTTTCTTGATCCCCAGACTTTCCCTTTCTTTAATACAGCTGTTGTAAAGTACTAGAAAAATATATTGATAATGGTTTGGGAAAAGACAGGATGTTTAATGTAGTTTCACGGTTTAAAAGAACTTCTAGTTCATGAAGTGATCATATTTATGATGGCCATATTTATATCAAACAGAGAGTAGCTCATATCTCTCCAACATTCTCAACATAAATAGTTAAGGAGTAGAATCATGATGAGGACAGCAAAAAGATCTCTTCAAATATTTAACAGCTAAGGCTGAGAAGTCTGCTGTCTTGGGTTGTGCAGAATCTCATTTTATTGTTTTTGGAAATCTCTCCCCTCCAAGTTGCTTTAAACTATGGGTCATTTGATGTATGAACATATGAAAATTGTATTGTGAGCCCTGAACCAGGCATATTGCTATTTAAAAGCAACAAAGAAAACTCTGGAAAATCTTCTCCAAACTCAGTCTTGACTACATCTTGTAGTCTTTGTGATGTGCAATTTAGACTACTGCAATGCAATTTTTGTAGGGCTGTCCCTGGAAGCTTCAACTGGAATAAAATGTGCGGACGGGGGCAGTCATTATTCATATGTGCTGAGTTAGTTACTCAGCACATGTGAACCACTGCCCCATGAGTACATTGGCTTTCTTTAAAGTTCTTCATGGCATAGAACTGGGTTACTTATGGGACTATCTTTCCCAAGTTGTTTCTACCAGTCCTATTTGATTTTGGGCAGGAAGGACATGCTCTGGATACCATCAAAATCTGTGTAAAAAAAACAAAACCTCTTTGGTGCAAAAACAAAACTGGCTATGTAGCTAACTTCAAAAGTTGCTACAAAACCTTATGCTGACAGTTAAAGGCAGAATGCATCAATTATCACGGCAAATAAGAGGAAACCCTACTATGCATGAAATCCACCCGGGCCTTCTATAATTTTGTGAACAACAAACTTAAAGACTCAAGATCCATCCCACCACTAAAAGGGCCAAATGGGAAAGACTGTAATGATGAAACCATTAAGGCAAACCTCTTCAACACATTCTTTGGTTCAGCATTTGTAAACAGCAATGGCTCATATCCCACATTTCCCAATTGTACCACAACTAATTAGAATGATCTACTACATGTCAATTTTACAGAAGTTGCTGTTGAACAGGCACTACGCAACCTTAAACCATCTCTATCGATTGGCCCTGATGGACTATGTGTCTACTTCTTAAAAAAGCTCTCAACCAGCATAGCAGAACCTCTTCGCATAATCTATGAAATATCCTTCAGAACCAGCTCCTTGCCTAATTTATGGTCACTAGCCACGGTCATCCCTATCTTTAAAAAGGGTGACCCCCAGCCTCGTTGATAATTACAGACCAATCTCATTATGTTGCGTCACCTGCAAAGTCATGGAATCAATCATAAACCAATCCATTAC
>JANHFT010006894.1:30330-44717 GCA_032467955.1 Pseudoxenodon macrops | reverse complement strand
TTCTGATTATTTTTGCCAATATGTTAAGATTGAGTATTGTTGATTGAGATTTGCAGTTGCCACTTGTTTGACCGTTCTGATACATAGTCAAGGTCTTTTTGAAGGGTAGTAGCACTGTCAGTGGTGTTGAATAGTTTTACATCATCTGCAAAGAGGACACAGTTGCTTTTAATATGATCACAGAGGTCATTTATGGAAAGTATAAAGAGTGCGCGTCCTAAGACACTGCCTTGGGGGACACTGCTGTTAACAGGTACAGGATTTGATAGAGCGCTTCCTATTTTGACCACTTGTGGCCTGTTTGACAGGAACACAGTTATCCATTTGTGCAGGGTCCAGAAATGCTATAAGATTTTAGTTTTAGAAGTGATTTGTCGTGTATCACTGACAAAGGTTTTACACAAGTCTATGAGAATTGCATCGAAATATTGGACATGAGTTGTTGCTGTTTACAAAGACTGAGCCAAAGAATGTGTTAAAGAGGTTGGCTTTAACGGTTTCATCATTACAGTCTTTATTGTTAGATCCTTTTAGGGGTAGGATGGTTCTCGTCTCTTTAAGTTTGTTGTTTATAAAATTGTAGAAGGCACAGTTGGATTTCGTGCGCAGGAGGTTTTCCTCTTGTTTGATATGATAATTGATGCATTCAGTCTTTATTTGGTGGCGTACGTTTTTGTAGCGGCTTAAAAAGGTGGCTATGTAGCCAATTTTGTTTTTCCACCAAAGAGTTTTTTTTTAATTGGAGTTTCCTTATTGTTATGGGTAGTTCGTTTTTCCTGGTTATGGGAGTTATTAGTGGTCCGTATAGTTTAATGACTCTTTTGACTTCAAGCAAAAAAAAATGTTATAATGGTCTTTAGCAGTATTACACCTAGTGAATAGGGTTTGCCAATCAAGAGATGAGAGGTCAGTGTTTATGAGATCATAGTTGGCTTTTTTTAAATTATAAGCGGGGATCCCATCATTATGATGATTTTTGTAAGGGCATATATTGAGACAAAAGTATATCATGCTGTGATCACTGTTGGAAAAGGTTTTTTTTATTTGTAATCCATAAATTGAGTTTGAAGTGCTGTTGGTTACTAGTTGATCCAGTCCCAGATTAGTGACAGCATGTACAGGGTTGAATGTATAGGTTCAGTTGTACATTCGTTTAGGGACCATTTAATAAGAGGTAGATTGAGGTCACCAAGAAAGATGAGAGGATATGATTTATTGCTTATCCATTAATTATTTTGTAAAGCGAATCAGGAAAGTGGTTCAAAGTATGGACAGGACTCAAGGTTGACTCATCCTTCCATCCTTCTGGGGTGAGTAAAATGAGGAATCAGACCATTGGGGGCAATATGCAAATAATGCTTCGATCTTGTAAACTACCCA
The DNA here is from genome assembly GCA_032467955.1 of Pseudoxenodon macrops. Taxonomy (NCBI): domain Eukaryota; kingdom Metazoa; phylum Chordata; class Lepidosauria; order Squamata; family Pseudoxenodontidae; genus Pseudoxenodon; species Pseudoxenodon macrops. The sequence goes on along the minus strand of JANHFT010006894.1, from coordinate 43,337 downwards.
TTCCCATTTAGGCTGTATATAAGCCTAAATGCTATTGCTATTTAAATATATATTTAAATAAATTTAAATACAGAAACAGAATAGTATCAATCTGCTGAACACATAATCAGTCTTTTGTTATAGGTAATGTATTTCTTGTACCCTCTAATTTTTTTCACTTGGTTTTTAACCTAATTTATTTTAAAATAACACTTTGTTATGACTGCAATTCCGTTTGAGAGGGAATGAATTTATTTACAACCCTGCTTGTTAAGAAGTCCTGGGGGCAGTCTATGTGAGTAAGTTCATGTGTATTGTGTATTGTCCTTATAAATCTTATGTTTCCTGACACAAAGAGCAGGCAATGTATGAATACCATGCTTGAAGGATCTACATCTAGTGTTTCTTATTGACTCATTTCAGAATATGATGGTTTGGTTTTGATCCACTTTTTAAAGGTAGTTGGGTTTGATTTGCCCTATGATAAATATCTTAATGGATATTTATTAACTCTGCTTTTGTTTTCATCCATATTGTTGCTCAAGTCTTCAAAATGTTTTGTAACAAATTGGAGTCGTGTCTGGAGTATAAACAGATTGCACAGTAAGCTGAGTAGACTTTATAAGTAATGTGAATAATAGCAATAGCAATAGCATTTAGACTTATATACCGCTTCACAGTGCTTTACAGCCCTCTCTAAGCAGTTGACAGAATCAACATATTGCCCCCAACAACCTGGGTCCTCATCAGAGGTGGGCTTTAAATCTTCTTACAGCTGGTTTGCTGAGGGCCGTGCTGTGGCTGCGCGCGCGCACATGCACAATGCTTTTAAAAAGCTTCTGTGCATGTGCAGAAACAAAATAAAGATGGCGGTGCCTATGGCCCCACTGAAAGAACCAGCTCGGGAGCATGGCAGGCCTGGGTTACTAACAGTTCTACTGAACCGTGCCGGTAAGTTACTAACAGTTCAGTAGAACCGGACCGAACCGTTAGGAACCCACCTCTGGTCCTCATTTTACCAACATCAGAAGATTGGAAGACTGAATCACTCTTGAGCCTGGTGAGATTTGAACTTCCAAATAGCAGTCAGCAGAAGTAGCCTGCAGTACTGCATTCACTGCACCACTATATGAATGAATTTCTATCACTACATTAATCCAGCAATAATGTGGTAAATATAATTCTGCTGAAAGATCTCCCTTGGACAATGTACAATATGTGTGCCTGTATCTATTCAGCATATACTAAAAGCCAGTTTGATCTAAAGATGTAAGCACCATTGCTAGAAAGAAGAGATCCTGCAGTAGCCATGAAAGCCACCTGGGTGACTTTGAGCCAGTCACTTTCTCAATCCAACTCACCTCACATGGTTGTTGCTGTGGGGAAAATAGAATGAGGAAAGTATGTTGGATATGTTTGCTGCCATGCATTTGTAAAAGTAATGCGCCAAAGACAAATTCCTTGTGTGTCCAATCACACTTGGCCAATAAAGAATTCTATTCTATTCTAATAAAGGTAGAATACAAATTAAACAAACAAACAAACATCTGGCCAGGCCTCCATCAAGACTTCTGTCTCTTGGAAGCTTTTGAACCAATAAAGGAAGAGATGCAAATGTTTCAGGGCTACTCTGGCAAACAGAATAACTTATGGATCCAATCCATTGGTTGTTTATTGCAAGCTGATTGAAAGAAACAGTGCAAATATTTAGGAGAGAGTGATTTTTCCCCCCCAGAACAGAACAAGAACAAAGTAGATAATCTGGTTTTTAAAAGAGATGTCACTCCACTCCTTTATTCAGTGTAAGAAAGATCTGGGAAAACTATTAAAAACAAATGTCTATGGAGAGTCTCAATCATCCAGGTCATGGTTGTCACAAAGATGCTTTTTCAATAAGTAAGTTGACTTTGTTTTTCAACAAACAAAAATCCAGTTGCCTTTTGAAAAAGCACCTTTGGGTATTAAAAACAAACCCCTCTTTTTATGAGTCTAGAAAGTAGAGAAAAAGGTAGACCAGACCAATATTTATATAAGGCATATTTGAAGTTCTTTTTAATCTACTGTATGTGGTTAAAGGGGAAGAAGGAAGACCTGTGTTCATTCAAATAGTGTTGAGTCCTGAGTAGCATGGCCAAGTACAGAAATGGAATCCACTATAAGGATATATGAAATACTTGCAAGTCTTCTTTCCCCCCTATATGATCCTTGAATTACAGCTCAGAATATATAGATTGAAATCTAAATATTCAATGGATTTTGGATTTTTCCTATTACTGAACACCATTTTTGTAACTTAAACACACTGAAATCACATGTATTTAAATATATCATTTAAAAGAAGAAAAGACAGTTACAATTATATTAAAATATACAATATTAGAAACCGGAGGATTATTTAAGAGGATTATATTTCTACTACAACAAAAACAATCCGGATCAGAAGTATGCATCACAAATTTGCATTCGCATGGTCAGAGCAGTTTTAATATTCTGCTGTTGGAAGGAAAATCCATTTGGTTCAGTTCCAAGTTGGGAGAAAGATGCTGGAAACAACATGGAGACTGATTAGAAAGTAAGTTTATTGAACAGAACCACAAAGACAGTGTGCAGTTCTGGGTCAGCTGACAAAATAGAGTTTACAGTGGGTGAGTTTTTTATACCTTCTGGATTCCTATGGGGGTCATGTAGGGGTTATGTAGGAGTCATAGCTGACTCTCTAGGCAAAAGAAAAAAATGCAAATCCTAGGTGTTTCTCTGAGCTAATTTTGTCAACCTTTTGTTTGTTGATTATCTGAGTTTCTGCCTTGACCCAGTCTTTCTGAATGGATTACCAAATCTGCATTTCTAAAAGTTGGCTTCCTCAGTTTCTGTTTGGGGCAGGGAAACTGGGGCTGGTTTCTGCCTCCCTTAAGATTTTTTTTATTTCTCCTTTAGGGGACATATTTTATTCTGCCTTTTTAATATTTCCCAAAATATTTCATTCCTACGCTGCTCTGCCTATTATTCCAAAGTGAAATCATGCCTCTTATTCTCGGCACTCTGCTGACAACAGATGGGCAGATGAGTAGAAGTCTTCACTGCCCTTGCTGTTATTTATCCAGCTAATTCTATGAGGCGGAGGGGTGATCCCTCCTATTCTTTACAATGGAAAAGCTTGTGTCCATTCTCATGTTGGTAGAAATATTATTGACAGTTGAGGATTGATTATTGATCAGAGTAGGTTGATAGGATATATTCATTTCTGCCTTAATCCCCACCAACATAGTTTCTTTTAAGATTCTCATTTTGGAAGAAGTACCCAACAGGGAGGCTGGAATGTGACTGTGATCCAAATCCTTACTCCGGTGCCAGAGATCTCCTTAGGATGCTTGAAAGAAACTCTGACACAGCCAATGGATCTTGGGTTCAGTTACCACACTGTTGCTCTCTCCCTCTCTCTCTTATACTTATTTCACTGATCTCAAGAAGCAGGATATCTTTGATTTAATTATTAGCATTTAGGCATAACATGATTTTACATGAATAACAGCATTTCCCCCAAAGGGCATCATTTCCTTAGAAAGTATATATATATATATATCACAGGAATAGATAAATATTGGTTTTGACTGTTAGCCTCCTTGCTCCTGTTCCTAATTCAATAGCAAAAACCCATGAGTCATCAGATACCAGTTCTAACTTGAAAGCCTCTATGAAGTGCTTTTTGCTTAGAAAACTGTAACCTGATACTGTGCAGGGGCACGTCATGTCCGCTGACTGAACTAGGAAGATGACTTATAAAAATACAGGAATATACACAGGTTACATCTATCACTGCACGTAGTCCTGAGGCACTGGTCTTTCTTTAGATGCCTTTTCTGAAAGATCCTGTACATGTTTCAGGAGATCGCTAGGGAATTCATAATAATAAATACGTCAAAAGGTAAACAAGGACTAGTTAATGAAGTGACTGTCAGATAAGTTAGCTGACTTTTAAGCAAGTTTTATTGAAAAATCAATGTGTTAATGGCTGTATCTAGGTTTATAAATCTTGGACAGTTAGATCAAATTGTGCCTGGACAACTGAACATGAGAACAGCTTCTCTAACTTGTTAAGGGGTTCATTAGTGAGTGGAAAATAACAATTTAAGAATAAATGATAGTGTTGAGTCAGCTGAAAAGAACACTATGGAATCTCGAAGGCCTGCCATAAGATTTATGGTAATTGGGAGAAAGGTATCAAAGTGAACAAGCGAAAGTAAAATATTTCTGGTTTGCAGTTAGTACTTACTTATATAACAGAACTATTATACTCAAGATATTATGATTTCCTTATTATAGTAGAGATGGTGAGGGACATGTTAGATCTTGAGAAAAAGCAGGTAATCCGGAAAATCCTCTCAGCAAATCATGCTTTTTGTCACATTATTACAATGTGTATCTGTGGCTGTCCTCTGACTGACTTTTTTATACGTCTTTTCAAAAGATTTTCAGACAAAAGTGACAATAGAAATAGTTGACCATCAGGAGCAGAGGTGGGTTCCTACTGGTTCTAACCGGTTCTATAGAACTGTTAGTAACTCGGTAATGATGTCACAGAGACAGTTCCTTCAGTGTCTCCGTGGGTGCCGCCATTTTGAATTTTCCTTCTGTGCATGCACAGAAGTTATTTTTTGACTGCTATGCGAGTGTGCACATGCTTCATGCGCATGCTTCACGCATATGCGTGTGGCGCAACCCTGAGCAAACCGGCAGCAAAACAATTTACAACCCAACCCTGCCCTACTTGAAATCTCATATATTTTCTGGTTTAAGATGAGGCAATGTCTTGGCAGCTTTGGGTCATCTTGGACCTAACTTGGGTAAAGTTAATAAAACTCAGACCTAATTAAAGTAATCATCTAAAAAGAAACAACATTTAAAAGAAGTATCTGTGAAGACAGCAGAGGTAGCAAAGCAAGCATTAGATAAAGTTTGCTAATTCATGCACCAAAATATACTATTATGAAGCTCATGGCACATGTTTTAATGTTAATGATAGTCCTCAGTGTAAAGTGGGGGGGCGGGAACAGCATCACAAATGCATGTAGTGTTGCTAATAGGCAAGCACAATATTTTGCGAGTTCCATGAAAATGGACTGAAAATCTCTTTTCCACTACTGAGCTGAAGTGTTATCTATCTTTGAAATGGCAGAAATCTATATAGGTTAAAAAAAATTACTCTTCCCATTGTCTATCTTTATGCATACAAAGACAGAGCATAGAAATGGATTTCTGTAACCCAGAAACTGCAGAGGACTGCTTCAAGCAAACCAGAACCAAACCAAAAATAAATCAGTTTTCAAACATAGCCAGTTTAGGGATTCCTTGAAGATCAGAGATAATCCAGAATAATGCAAAGACTAATGCAGAATGAAAAATCAGGTGGGCACCAAAGCAATGCAAAATCCTCTAACACTCATGTATATTTTTGCAATCCTAATTTGAAATGTCTTTGGTTAATCACAGGCTTATTTGATTGCAATGCATCATATTTGGCTGCCTCTTTCTCTCTCCTGAAATGCTGCAGGGATGTTATTAAGACAGGTACATCAGAATTAATAGGAATATTTCAGCTATTGTATGGAATTAACTAACCAGGATTCTGAAGTGTATGAAATAGCATGTCACTTTTGTTCTGAACTCTTCTGGTTGAGCTGAAACTTTGCTTTAAAATTGATAGTAAATCTCCTACATTTTTTTCTATTAGTGCTCACATAATTTGATAAAAAAAGGTTTTCTTAAAAGAGAAGAGAAATCCAGAGAAATCCTGATGATAGGAGGGATGTATATTTTAGCACTTGCCTTGTTATAAAAGAGGACCATTACTTTCTTGTTATATCACCTCTTTGTTTGTACAATTGTATTTCTTTCAGTCTGCATCCTCCTCAACTTTCCACTAATTTAAGCTCTGAACACATTAGGTCCATGATAATCCGAAGAATCACCTTTGCTATTTTAGACTGATGACTGAGGTTTTTTTGGGAGGGAAATAATGTATCATTTTGTGGTAACCCATAGACAAGCTCTTTATACTATTTTTCTTGTTATTAGTATTATACACACAAAATGTGAAATAACAGCTGCTATTTCTATAGTTGGTGTTGGCTTTCATACGCATGGAGTTATTTCCAAGAACTTAGGATGTCATAATGTATTGGGATAATAAATGCACAGATTCAAGCAGTGTGGCCTTTTGTGATGGGCAGATGGAAATTTTGTCGATACACCTATTTTCCTTGGAAAATATGCACTTAAGCCATCCAAGATTTTCCAGTATAATTCATAACCACTGTGGCCACCATGGCCAATTAATGGTATAATCTTTCAGTTTTTATTTTCAGATCTTTTGTAAATCTTCTTGCATGAGCTGAGTGTGTGACCCACTGATTCTTCTATCTCTCTGCACTATATGTACTTTGAATTAGTTGACACTTTTAAAAAAAAAATTCTGACCTTGATTAACTACAGTTTCTTTGTTTAATGTTCCAGATATAATCCATTGCCACATTGTTTAATGTTCCACTTGTAAGTCATTGCTATGCCTTCTGAACTAGAAAATATCCTCCTTCTTTTGTAGACACCGACCATGGGGATGTTTTTCCTTGCCAGTATTTTATACATGTTTTATTATATTATTTCAATATTCATATTTTATTTCCGTGTACATTCACTAAGTCCCTATTTTTAACTTTCATCAATGCATGTTCTTGGCTGTCTTTTACATAATGAACCAATATACCTTTTCTTCTTCAGCAGCTTGTTTGACCTGAAGTAAACCTCTGCCTCCATTTCTGTAGAGCAGGTATAATCTATCAATATCACTACGGATGCAGGTTGAATAATGAATAGTCATCCGTTTTGAGATGTTTTTGTAGTAAAAGGTATAAAATCTATTAAATAACAGCAACGATAACAATAAAAGGAAAGACACTGTAGGAAAATTCCTTTCATTCAGATTTTTCAGATCTAGAATCTGAAGGGTCAAGGAGGCTTCAGAAGGATGGAAAGATGCATAGCAACAACAAAACAGGAAAAGCAGCACTAGGACTCCTAGTCCTAGTCCTACCCTTTGGAGGTGGCAGCACTCCTGCCACCTCCAAAGGGTAATTTGAACAAGATCTGTGAGAAACTTCAAGAAGGATATTCAAACAAATTATTCACCTGAGAAAGAAATGCTAGGTGAAATCCAGTATTAGAAGGATTTTCATATATTATTATTTTACACCAGCATCCAAAACATAAACATGGGATTTGCAGATTTACTGTCCTATAAGCTTAGCCTATTCATGGTTCGCAACCCTGCCTTTGTTCAGCTCTGCATGCAGTGTCAGAAAGAGGCCGTTGCAAGTCACAAGTTCAGATGTCAACTAGTTTAACTAAGGACATTTCACAGAATCGTGCCGTAATAAAGCATCACGTACAGCATGCCGCATAACTGTAAAACCCAAGTAATATAATTGCAGTGGCCGGAGCTTCCTTTTTTTAAATCGTAGATTTATTTGATTGTTCTCTCCCTCTCCTTCAGTTACCTGCTTTGCACATCTAGGATCAAGTGTACGTTTAATATAAATTGGAACATTTCAATTTGGGATTGATATATAATTGTCAAATGTCAGCATCTGGCATCTGCTGCAGATTGAGCTCACCCTCCTTGCATGTTTGCTTGGCAGCGACAAGCCATCTCGTGCCATTCTAGAATGGCTCAAACAACAAACCCTGCTGAGATTGGAAGTACCCTGCTGTGCTTGCTAGGGGCTACTAATGAAAGAGGACTGGGGAAACTGTAATTTTTTTCTATGTAGGCTATATATATTGCACGTTTTTTTATTTTGTTCTCATACTGTGACCCGCCCAAATTCAGTCTTGAGTTAGGAGGCATCTAAATCAAATGAATGAACGAATAAAATAAAACTATCAAGTTTATAAATAAAACTACAGCCATGGGTGTTCTGTGCACTTTTAGGTGCAAATCTATCAAAGTGTGCTTTCACAGATTATAAATTGTGCTATTTTATAACACCGTTAACAGTAGTATAGGTAATAGTGGTGATAGTATCATAAAATAATCTTCGTGAATTTATTCACATTTTGTATTGGTTTGGTAACCAATTTGATTATAAACTCCAAGGGTTATACTTTTGCAATTGAGGTATCTGTTATTATTAAAGATGTGCAAGACTCTTTCTCTTTACTTCTTTACTTCTTAATTTTGAATTTAATAATTAGATAAGAGGTCTTTTTCCTCCCCCTCCCATTTTTAGTAAATTAATTTTAGTAAGTGAATTTGTTAGTAAATGCATGCTGGGGTGTAATCAGTCACAGGCATCACAGCAGGCAAGCAGTGATGATTTATTTTGTATTTATTTATTAAATTTCTTGGCTGCCCATCTTACCACAGGATAACTCACAATATATATATAACCCCCCTATTCTTGTCCATGATCTACAAAATTATCCCATCCCTTCCACAGTATTTTCTGTGATATTAGAGAAAAGTCACACTGGTTCCAATGGGGCATTTCTCCTAATGGCAATTGCAGTTTGCAGTGGCAGGGATTTTTAAAGATGGAAACTGGAAAAATTAACCTTCCTTTCATACTGATTGCATTTCCTTCAACTACACTTCTCTCCCTTCTTTTATATAGTATTTAATTTAACTCTGAACATCTTCAAAAGCTGCTTGGCAAAAGAAAAAGCAGACTGCTAAAGAATGAGGTTAAGCCATCACACTGCCTCTTATCTAAGTTAAAAGACAAATGTCTCCAGATTATGAGTCCAAGAACAGTTGAAAGAAAGAAAGAGAGAGGGGGGAGGGGGAGATGGAGGGAGAGAAAGGCAGGCAGGCAGGCAGGCAGGCAGGCAGGCAGGCAGGCAGGCAGGAAGGAAGGAAGGAAGGAAGGAAGGAAGGAAATGAATTATTCTTCCATTTTTAATCTAACATCAAATTGAGTTTTTGGTATCACTTATGACAACTAAAGCCACTATGTGGCAATACAAGAATGATGGCATATTTTGTATTGTACTTGTTTTAAGTTCACCAACATTATTGTTTCCTTTGTTCTTTATGCAGTATGATTAATATCTAGCCCCCTTTTTTTCACCATAGACCCCAGAAAATTCCTGTTACAGTGGATATTGCTGAAGCAACAGGACAAAAAAAATAACCTATAGGGCATGTAGGTTGGGGAAAACAAGATATGGAAACAGGTGTCCCAGTATTCTTAAATAGTGGAATGTTAACTATTCCTGAAACATCCCCTTCCCCTTTTCAACTGAAGTTGTACCTCAGTAGTTATGTCTAGCCATGCTGCTCTACCATTTTGAAAATTCTACAGTTATCTCCTTTTAGAATTACATGTCTGAAGTCTTAGTCTGTAGGTCATTCTAAGAGGAAAGACAATTCTGTGATGTCTGGGAGACACTTGGAATTGCAGCCCAGGCAAGATAGATATAGCAGTAAAATAGGGAAATCACTTGCCTGGAGTTACTGTGACAACTGCAGCTGTAAATCTGTCCTGGATGAACATGGTTTTGAAGGACTAGGCACCCATTCCTTTCATGTTTCTGAATGAAGTGTTGAAAGAGAAACCCCTGGAGCTAATACTTAGGTGACTTTAGGCCTGTGAAAGGAAAACAACCAGAAGGCCACAAAGATTACTTTGATTAGAACTCCAACTGAACAGATATAAACTTGAATTTGGAGCTCTAGAAATTTGTTCTGAGGTGACTTTTTTATTATTGGAGAGAGACCCAGCACAGAATTTATCTTTGTGTGTCTTTCTTTGAAATATTTGAATTGAGAGAGTCAGATTAGGATGGGGAGACCCTATGATAATTCCCTTGATAACATGGAATTCACTGGGTCAGTCACTTAAATATGTTTGTGTGTGTAACTAATGTGGTATTTCAGATTAAAACATTATAGTGTACAACTAACACAATTTTCAGGGATCTAAGGATGCATTGTAAATGGACATGGAGATTTAGAGCAGAATGTTGAATAACTAGGCATTACTAACAATGATAATGAAAGCAGTAACAATAGCTGATTAGAAAATGGATATGAAATAACTTACTATATCACAGGCTTCCAATTGAAATATATTAGCTTTATTATATTTTAGCTTTGTTGTTTATCCATCCATATTTCACTACCTTTATCAGATTCTTCCTTTTGTATCATCTATTTTTTTTATTTTGCCCCTTAAAAACAACACCTATTGCAGTATCAACAAGCAGATTGTGATTGTGTACACACTCAGCAGGGCAGCAATTTCTACTTTAAAAGTCTTGCACTAGGTTTTCTAACTTTCAAGCTGTTCACCACTTTGCAATCAAAGATTGCTGAACATATCTTTTTTTGAAGTGTCAGTAGTCCATGCACATTCTTAGTCAGGAAAGTTTTTCCTTAGTCCGTGTGATATAAATGTCATACAGAGTTAAAGAGAAGTTGCTTTAATAGTGAAATGGGTGGCACATAAAGCAAATAATTAAATAACATTACCATAATCAAAATCTGAGTGAGTACCATGGCTAATGTAGCCACCTGTGGCCCCACACTGGTTTATTAATCCTCCCTTCCGGGAGATCTTGGTTCCCTACTGTCCTTCCTATCTCCACTTATTCTATAAACTAGCCTGTGCTCCAGTGTAAAAGTAGAGGAGGAAGGAGCAAGAAAAAATGGCTAGTTCTAAAGGGAAGATGGCAATTAATTGCTAGCCCTCTAGATTATCCACAATTGCTTTGTTATGTTATTTTAATTTTTATCTTGCCTTTATTATCTTTATAAATGACTCAAAGTAGCAATCACACTTAATAATCCTTTCTTCTTCTATTTTCCCCACAACAACAGTCCTGTCAGGTGGGTTGGACTGACCCAGAGAGGGACTGACCCAAATTCACCCAACCAGTTTTCATGCTTAAGGCAGGATTAGAACTCCTGGTTTCTAGTCTGATGCTTCTTCTTGATACTAAGAGAGGTCAAGCATAAAACAATGCTAGATATTTCTTCAGGTCTGGAAGTACTGGGGTTTAGCCCCCTCTCTTCTTGCACTGTTGCTCAACATTCTACTCCATTTTAAAAACAGACACATTACCCCACCTCTTTCTGTTCCCCACTGATTTCTTCTGCAGGGCATTAGCAAGCCTCTCTGATTTTTAAACATTGGCTATTTTAAACATTTGCCCTCTATTTACAACAAGAAATTGAAGGACTGTAACTTGTTGCGTGTATCCTTAGAACTTTTTTATTGATATTGTTTCCTGATTGTTTATTTGTACCTTATGACTATCATTATGTGTTTTACCTGATGATTCTTGATGAATGTATCTTGTCTTTTTATGTAACACTAAGAGCATATGCACCAAAGACAAATTCCTTGTGTGTACAATCACACTTGGCCAATTAAGAGTTCTATTTTATTCTATTCTATATGGGGAACCTTATTTGAATTACAGAAAAAGGTGGCTTATCTGATTATTTTAAAAGTACCATATTTGAGTTACAACAATGGGGGCAACAACTAGCTTGCATCAAAGAGATACAGGCAATTCTAGTAGGTTACTGGATATTTGCAGCACATAAGAGATGAGCTTAAATTTGATGGCTTCCTTTTCTCTTAATTAGTGATCTTAAGAACACTTATCGTGTTCTCATTTATGCCTCATTATACCTTGTTACATTATCGCATTTCATTTTTCACCACAGAATTTCAAGGGCAAAAATCTTATTTATGTTTATGGTTAAGTAGATTATACAATTGTTTTGAAGTTCTTCCACAAAAAGAGAAAATTAAAAGGTAAGGACAGTAAGACCTAATTTTATAGAAAATTAGATTGCTTGTTCTGCACGAGTTACTTGATAATGTCCCTGTATCAGCCATAGAGGGAAAGGCTGAGAACCTTTCTTCGGTATTGATCCTTTGTGAAATCCAGCCATTGCTGCAGTGATAGAAGGAGCTTCTGGCATAGTAATGAATTGTCCAGGGTGTCTTTGCTTCCCTCTGAATGTTGCTGCTTACCTGTTTTACAGTAGAGAAAAGAGCAGGATAAGGGTGCTTAAAACATGGCCTGGCCTCATGAAAATAGTAGAAAAATGCAAATACCAACAATGAAAAGCTCTTGGGAGGCTTGTGAAGGTAATAAGTGAATCTTAAAGGAAAGCATAATATCATATTGTCTTTTTCCCCCCCTCACATCCAAGCATGATCTTCACCCATTCTCAACACTTAGGGCTCATCATCACATCCTCTTTAGAGTGACACAACCTTGACCCAGTAATTTGTCAGTGGTGATGCTCTCATTTTCTATCAGGTCCATAGAGTTTAAAGTCCTCTTCTGCTGTCCCAGTTTTAAAATAACGTTATTCTTCCTCTCCCAACACAACTGTTGCTATGGATATGATCTAGGATGCTTCACCAAAAACATAGTTGATGACAAGGAAAATGTCTAGGATCTCCCCAGCATCATTGAACACTTTAGACAGATGTTGAGCATACACTGTCTCTTCCTGTGACTGGAGCATTTTGGCTTCAACCTGGCTTTTGCAGAAAGATCTGACTGCCTAGTACTTAATGAGAGCTTCCAAAATCCCTTGTCAGTTCATGCTGGGGCACTTAATGTACACAAGTTTAATGCTGCTTTGAAAGTGTGCTGGATTTGTTGTTTTAAACATGGATTTAATACTCTTAAAAGAGTGTTCGCCTTGGGCTACACAGAAGGTCAATTTAAAATAGAAAAGAGAGACAGGTTTTGTTAGTTGTGCACGATTTCAGTGCAGGTTTCCTGCTATTACTGCTGATGATAAGAGATTTCATATGACTTTTTACTTTTTTATAATGCCATTTTGCCAACCCATGGGTTGTTTGTGGGTGCTGCTAGCCAGGGCCTTCTCTGTCAGGTATTTATTATTTATTTATTTTGTCACGTGTCTATATGATTACAGACAAAGTATAAACATGATTGTGAATACATAAGATGTACAAGCATGGTTATGAGTACATGAGATG
>JANHFT010006894.1:3685-14186 GCA_032467955.1 Pseudoxenodon macrops | reverse complement strand
TTTGAATTTGAAAGAGATAATGAAATGGAATTTATGAAAGGAGAAAATATTATTGTAAAAGAAGTGTATCATGAAATATGAAATTTATATGTAAAGATGAAATGTGAAATAAGATGTATGGAAAATAAAAAACTTTTAAGCAAAAAAAGAAAAAGAAAGCACACAACTAAACTGATTTAGCGCTATTAGGGTTCTTTTACCTAAAAATAATAAATAATTTCACACATCTTGGAAAGCCAAACTGTTTAAATTTGCATGTTTACTGACTCAACTTCTGCTCCAGAGTAAATGTTGCAAGTTGTGTGACAATTCCTTTGGAGTAGCAATAGGAGAACTTCCCACAATCAGGAACAGTCATCTCATTGTGCCTTCCCAAAAATGTTCCATGTTGCCTCAGCTTCTTCTTCACCCAGCCTATCCTACAAAATAGAAAACAAGGTTTTCTGCACCCCGAAAATGGTCAATTTATTCCTTTATATTCTTCCTTCAGTATAAAAAGTATAATCAGCTAAACATGAGATGGGGTGGCAGTGGGACAGATTAAAGGTAGCTCTAGTTTTACTAACTCCAGTACTCAGCGATGTCCAATCTGGCAACTTTAAAACTTATGGACTTCGACTCCCAGAATTCCCCAGCCAGCATAATTGGCTGAGAAATTCTGGTAGTTGAAGTCCACAAGTCTTAAAGGTAATAAGTTTGCAGTTGCCTGCTCTAGATCAAGAGAATGCTGGAGAATTCAAGGAAAGGATAGGCATCACACAACAGTATGAAAACAATTATGATGATGTTAGGCAAAGGTGATGTGAAAACATTCCCAGTTAGTTGGCTTGAGCTTACTTACCATCAAGATTCCTTAAAAAAAAAAAAAATGAAATTGGATAATGAAATATGTGAAAACTAAAAAACTATTTGGAAAAAAAAACAGATTCCTTAAAAATGATTTTTAAGTTGTTCCGGGTCTGTTAAATAAGATTATTCTATATGAAAGATAAATCCAAGCAAAAACATCTACAGTTCCCGTTTTCATTAAAACTTATTTTAAAATGGTCAGCAGTCTAGCTCTATTTCAGAAAATGCAGAAATTTTAATATTATCATATTAAGTCCTTGTCATTGCCAACCTTAATTAAAATTCATAAAATATCACATTCACAGTAATACAGTATTTAAGAAAACAGCTTCTGCTTTCTGTTAAAATATTTAATATTTTTTTCCTAAAAATAATAACCAGTGACTGTAGAGTTGAGTAATAACCATTGGCTACATAAAAAACCTCAGACTCCTTCAGTCTAGATATGTATTTAAAATTTTTCATCACCACTTGTGACAGGATTGGATAATTGGATGTTCAGAAATTAATTGTGTAGGATAGTTGTGTGTCATGCTTTTAAATAGGCAATTAATAATTCAGAACATGTGCACTATATCTTATCAGCTGTACAAACCATAGGCACTTGCTTATAGAAGTGTCTTAGTTTGAAAAATTAATTTAAACTTGCCGATTTTTATTTTTAATCAGTTGCACATATGGAATATGAAGGCAATATGCATTCATGCAGTGTGTTTGCCAAAATGACTATGTTTCCAAATCAGATTTTGTCCAAATAAGCAATACATTTCAAAAGTTGACTTATTTTTTAACCAGCCTACGTAGTACATCTTTCCCTTTTTCTAGACACTGTTCTTCCAGAGCAAGCTTCTCCACCCTGAAATCTTCCAGATAAAGTTAATTTTTAGCAAGCAAACTTCCCAGTTTTTCAAATTCCACTTAGTCTGGAAATTCTGCAAGTTGAAGTTTTAACTCACCTGTTAAACCTGCATGTACTAGGTTGGTTTGTATATTTATTTAGAATATTTTGTGCTTCCCATCTTCTTAACGGTTCAGAACAGGTTGCAGAAATAGAATTAAAACACATGCTAAAACACTATTAAAAGAAATAGCCCCTTTATATTTTAAAACAATTAAAATGTTAAACCAATGAAGTAAAACCCTTGAAATGGTTACTAAGTCTGAGTAAACATGCTTATTTTAAGCTCCCTCCTAAACCTAAAATAAAAGAAGGGACACGCATCATGCATGTGTAGGATTTATATGACCAGTCATCTCAGTGTAAGTGAATCTGGGAGACTAAAAATACATAAAGCATAAAATAACATAGTACAAATAAACCACAATGCAATGCAACCGAGGCTGCTAATAAACATCTCATATCTCATCACAGTATATATTGTGCTCAACATGCATTCTGGCTGAGAGGAAAGGTTTTGTGATCTTTCCAGAAGACCAACCATCTCAATTTCAGGGAGGATGTTGTTTCATAGGCAAGCACTGAGACAGAAAGGATACAATTCATAGGACTCATTTATATGACATTGTTTGGAGTGGTGCGGTGGCCTGAGCTGGAGCTCTCACCTCACAATCAGGAGGCTGTGAGTTCGATCCCAGGTACAGGCAGATATTTCTCTCTCTGGGCACAATGAGAATATATCTGCTGAAGGAAACTCCGTGTTGGCGACAGAAAGAGCATCCAGCCATTAAAACACTCAGCTCCAGTCAATTGTCCAGACTCCACCCTGTAAGGGATTATGGGGCTGTTAAAAGAAGAAGATGGTTTATATGCCATTGTTTCACAAAAGGAACCCGTAGCATATTCACCTCATCAAATCTGGTGGGACAGGTAGAGAAAATTGTAAATAAGCAATTCTGCAGGTAACCTTATTTTGCCTTGCACCATACAGGGCTTAATAAGTATCACTAGCTTGATTTGCAACCAAAAAGCTACTATTATGTCGTGCAGTTCATGAAACATAGGTGTTATATGGATTCCCCAACTACACATATTATAGTATTCTGGATTAGTTACAGGTCCCAAATGCTCTTCAAGGACAGCTCCATGTAGAGTGCATTGCAATAGTCCAAATGTGGCACTACTAAGGTATGAATGACTAAGCAAGTTTTCTGCTCCAGATTGCATTTTTTTCACAATGTGAAAAAAACAATCTAAATCAGAGTTAACTGATTTGCCAAACATACACATTGCAGAACACACAACAGTTACCACATTAATAATATATGGTATTTCTCCGAGTATAAGACACACTTTTCCTCCCTTAAAAGAGGCTGAAAATTGGGGTACATGTTATACTCTGAATGTAGCTTTTTCAAAGCTTTTTTTCAGACCTAACCAGGGGATAAAATAATGTGCTGAAGCTGACCAGACTGAGGACGCTAGCCAGATGAATACCTGGTAGGCAGTTCCCCTCCCCCATGTTCCTCCCCAAAAACTAAGGTGTATCTTATACTCCAGTGTGTCTTATACTCCAAAAAATATGGTAAGTAATGTGCAGTCTGCGCTGAAATAGGGAGTCTTGTAAGTAGCTGGGTCCTATGTCATGCAAGGATTTGTATAACTTTGTAAGCAAGTTGATTTGGTTTCTGGAGGCAATTCAGAACCAGTGAAGTTATTGAATATTGGGGAAATATATGAGACTTGCTTCATTTTGGGTCAGTTGCAGTTTTCAGGGTCCAATGCACAAAGAATAAACCACAATGCAATGCAATTATCATCACCTAGTTTGAGGACTGAAGTGCAGGAGTCACCAAAGCCAGATATGTCTTCTTCAGATAAGATGTAGTTGGATAGCCAATGTTAAAACTGGAGCCAGGAAATCATCACAGCTGGGAACACAGTTCTTAAGGAAAACTGTAACTTCATACCGAGTAGGCATTTCACCCAAATTCTGAGACCAGTCCTCAGAATCCCTTTTCTCTGCATTCAGTTTTAGTTTTAGTTGTTTTCCCACAATTGGAGACATTCAGACATTTGTGGCAGCTAGTTCAAAATCTGAGAATGATCCTTCCCAATTTCTTGGGAAGCCAATTTCTTTGCTTGTTTCAAGCACAGTTCAAGCAACATGAACAACAGGATGGAAACTTATAGGCATGGATAATTCCAGGAGAATCAAGAGAAATCGGAGGGATAGAAACAGAGGTGGGTTCCTACCAGTTTGGACCAGTTCTATGGAGCCATTAGTAACTTGGAGGCTTGGGTTGCTAGAACCAGCAGCATCCCAGGCCTACCACGCCCCCAAGCCAGTTCTCTTGGCAGTGCCATAGGCTCTGCCATTTTGCTTTTTGCTTCTGCACATGCACAGGTTTTTTTTTAGTACTGTGCATGCACATGTGCACGGCACATCCCTGAGCGAACCAGCAATAGCAGGATCTGGAACCCACTGCTGGATAGAAAGACAATGGCTATAATTGGATATTTCCAGCTCCCAATTCCATCAACTACTTCAACAAGATATGTTGCACAATATAAAATGCTACAAAGGGCTCTACATACAGAAGCAGCCCTCTAAGAAAGGATCAAGATAGGATCAAAATGTCTTCCATTTAAACTCTAGAAGCTGCAGCACCACTGTCTTCTCAACCAGTCGGACAATTTAGAAATATCAAACTCTCACCCACTGTTGTTAAAATCAGAGCAGTTCAAAAATGTTTCTTCAACAAAATCTTCACTCCCACCTACCTTAAGAGAGTGATGAACTATACCTGTACAAAAGAAATATCAATGATCTCAGTGGACAATGGTTAGATGAAGTCTTTTGACATCCCTATAAGCCAAGCTACAAACATTTCCAAGAATATAACCTTATTAGAAAGCTGTTCAAAGCATTAGCAACAGTAACATGGAAAGCCAATTTCGATTCATATGGAATTCCACAGTGAGGTTCCAGGAATATTTACAATGCAACCCTTACGCTTTAATGTTTTCAAGAGTAATATTGAATCTAATCTTCTGTGATTTACTGATAATCCTCAAGAAATAAATGGAAGTCTTTGTGAGAATCTACTGTGGCCTTTCATGTGGCCTAGAATTAGTATTCTCTGCAAATGCTAGTAAGAAAGCAGTCCACTAGTTAACACTGTAAAACTTCACAAAGCAGTCTCTTGTCCTTGGGCAATTATTTTAAAAGATTAACTGCAGCTGAAGTTCCTGAAACATTGACTGATTGATTATTTGTGAGTTGAGGAGGTAATGAACTTGACAAATTTGTATGCACTGGGCAAGCATGCCAGAAACAGTGTCGGGACTCATTTATTGACCTGGACTCTTTAACTCTGTTTGGCTAGGCAGAGAATCTGACATACCACTTGAACACACAGCACAACAAGAAAAGCAATTGGAACATATATATATTTTTAAAGCATAGCATATTTGAAATGAAAGCTGCAGCTCCCATTTCAGGCAGTGGGAATGTGTTTCGTTAGATAAAATTACGCTATCCAAGATGGGCAATGCATAAGATTTCCTCCAATGTTAAAACATAGTTTTGTTACAATAGTTGAACTTAAGTTATTTCTATTGTTGTGCAGCCAATCCTACCCCCAATTTAAGATGATGGGAAATGAATTACATATCTGTGGGTTTTTTTAAAGGAAAAAATATTTGATGAAACACTTACAAGAAATATTGATCAAACCTGTACAAGGAGATGCTATCCTGCATAGTACAATACTATCTCTTTTTCTTGACACCCCACATTTACTTAAATTTAAGGGAACCTATTACCCTTATACCTTAGGATTCTTTAAAAAATAAAATAAAATTGTAGAATATAAACAAAGGAAAATAAATCCATTCAAAGACTGCCATCCCCAAAGTTTTCCAGATTAGAAATGAATGCTGCAGAAAGAGCAAGAAACGTACAATTGAAAGAAAGAGAAAAAGAAATTCTAAAGCATTCTGAAAAAAAGTAGTAATAAAATAGCCTTTTTCTCCAGAGGGAAACCATTTTCGGAAGGAGAAAATTGGAAAACCGGAAGACAGATTTCAGCATGCTATGACTACTAAACGTCATTGTCGTTAGTACCACAATGTACCTCCTGGGACAAAAGAAATATTGCAAATTATAACAAGAGAGAGAGAGAGAGAGGGAGAGAGAGAGAGAGAGAGAAGGACCCGTGCTTCAGTATTAGAAGAAGAATAACAAATAATTGTATTGTGAACGAAGAGTCCTGCCAGCCACAAAGACTAGAGAGCTAACTGGAAACAGTGAATCAATTTTTTGACTTATCCCAGGCTACACAACACTGAACTAAACGTATTATTTCTCATCTTGAACTTTCATCTCCCAGCCCTTATTCTATCCCACGCCAAACAGATATTCATTTTTTTTTCCCTTTAGGCTCTCGGTTTGTTTTTGTACTCCCATCATCAAAAAATCAGAAAGCTGAAATTGCTACAGAAATGATACATGGTTCTATCTCGACTCCATCCAGAAAAGCAAATAAAGTTTGTCCACAGGGAAGAAGGCTGTGGGATTGTCAGGATAACTCCCTTAGTCAGCTTTATGGCGATAAATACACCTCCCCTCTCGCCTCACCCCCCCCAAAAGAAAGAACGGGATGCTGTTTCTAACGGGATGCCCCATCCACGAATCTTAAACAATGGGCAAAGCCTCAAAAAATGTGCTTTGGTCTGCTGCCTTGAAAATGGTTTCCTTGATGAAACTCACAAGTCCACCAGAGAACGGAGACACAGATGGATGAGCGAGGGATACGATAAACCTGCTGCATGAGTTTATAGTTAATTGCCCATCATCCCTTTTTTGTCTTCCCATAAAACATTTCACGCCCACCTTGCAAAGTAAAGGTAACACAGGTGTCATAAACCATTTGTCTCCTATGCTTGCTTTCCTCATTGTTCAATTGGTCTTTGTCTTAAGGTGCCAGGGAGACAAGATGAATTACTCAGCTGCCTTGGAGATGAGGCTTTTTTTTTGCATCTTCCTTCCAACCACAGGCCTAGCCCCCTAATGAGGGAAAGCATCCTTCAGAGTCGTTTGCATACTAATCTCATCTCTCTTTTAAAAAAAACAACCTTCCTCTCCCATTTTGCACCTGAGAAATAAAGTGAGTTTCTGCTGGCTGTGAGATAAATAGATACAGTACTTAATTTGCACATAATGCTAAGCCATAATTCACTGTTTAGATACATGTGCCTTGGGTTTATATGCTTTCTCTCCCCTCCTCCCTGATGATTGTACAGAAAACCTTGGCTTCCATGTTCAGTACCTGGCAAATATTCACAATGTCTTCTCTGGCTTCCCACACTTCCATTAAAACCTACGAGAAAATAACACAAGGAAATTCTTCCTGCGGAATTACTATCGCAACCCTGTGTTTGGAAATTTTCTTCTTCTCCTGGCAACACTCAAATAAATCATCCATCCCATTTCTCATTGAATGTCTTTCTTCATAGGGTGTGGAATTTTAAAACACGCTATGTATTAAATTCTCATATTTATAGCCTCACATGGCATGAATAGAGATTATCTTCATGTCCTCCTAAAATTGCTGCATGAATATGCCCCAGTAAATGATTGTCACTGTAGCATTGCCCCTGGGGCATTGCCTTTAAATCTATGACATAATCAGATTACAAGATGGTAAATATGACTTTAAAGTAGGATTACTAACAATACTTATGGTTAATTACATGCTCAGTGATACATCTGATGCAGGGAGGGGGGTTTCTGGATATTTTTACTGCTGGTTCACTCAGGGTCGCTCTACGTGTGCATGCGTGAAGCGTGTGTGTGTGCACGCACGCAGCAGTCAAAAACTAGCTTCTGTGCATGCGCAGAAGCAAAATCCAAGATGGCGGCACCCACGGAGCCACTGACAGGACCCGCTCCGTGATGTCATTACCAAGTTACTACCGGTTGTATAGAACCGGATAGAACTGGTAGGAACCCACCTCTGATCGGGTGGCCATTTGGGGCTGCTAGTATTACATCTCTTCCCTTCGGTTTCTGGCAAGAAATAGTAGACAACAAAAAACATCCCTTCCATATATTTTTGTCTTGAGCTTGAGCATAAACAAGTCCTAGGCTATACCTCTTGACATTATCTCAGCATTGGCAGCTATGTTATGGACTACTCTTCTCATATAGCCAAGAATCTTTTCATTCTCCATAGGGTAGGGAAAGTGTTTTTGATTCTGGGGGTCAAAGTGGATAAATGTTTTAGCAGGATATCTTTGCTCTTCTCAGAAGAGGAACAATGCCCCATAACAGCAATTCAAGACCCTTGTAAGGCATCTTAATTTCACATTTACAAGTCCATTTACCAAATGTTTAGTTCTGTACATCCCAAACCAAATTTTGTATCACACCAAAGAGCTGAATAGAACCGCGGAAACCCTTAACTCCTAAAAGCAAAATAACCTAATAGGAAAATAAGATATAAAGGGGAAAATACTTATATTATAAAAGTTAAAGGAGAAATTCCACTTCTTTCTTAAAGAGGAAGCAGTTGCAAACAACAAACCAGTTTTAATTATAACATTCCTACCACTGGAGTATGGTCCCAACATCATTAAAATTAACTACAGCACTTAGCAATCAGTCCATGTTTCTTTCTGAGATGGATATAATACATTCTGAACGTGCAGATATAGACTTAGATCCCTAATTCAAAAATCAGTGAAAGCAATGAATTCTAAATATGAATTACATAATGTTGAAAAGTTTTTTTATTACATAAGGAAAGTAGCTAATGGCCTTAATTCTTAGTGCTTCTTATTCATATGGCTTAGCAAAACTGAAAATGAATTTTGCTACTTTAGAAATACTATTAGCAAAGAGACCCCTTCCCCTTAATTGACTCAAAAACAAAAATATACTCAGTGTACACTGTGGACAATTGGAAGTTAAAAATTGTCGATCTGTTTGAGGGGAAAACAGCATAATTCAATATTTTCCAAAAATAAAATACATTTTAATGTACCTTCCCAGATTAGACAAAACATCATTGGTTTAAATTATTATCCAATAGTTTCTTTTACCAAGCCTATTGTATATTGTACCCTGTTTTCTAGATGTAGTCCCTATTCTTAATTTTATGGATTTGGAAATAGTTTGTAATATTCTTCTAAATTCATTTCCCTTGAGCTTGTGCCACTGCTGTGTTAAAGTATTTAGAAAAAGCAATTCCATTTTGGATTGGAAGGAATAGAGCTATATTTGAGCAAAGTGAAAGGAATGCATAGACTTGAACGGATGTAAGATAAGGAAGCAAGCAGCCAGCTAGAAAGTAGACAATGACATTCCTATGCATATACATGTCTGTTGCTCTGTGTGTGCTAAAAATGATAAGCAGGTATTATGTGGCAATGATCTTGCATGGTCATTAGCCAATCCTACTTACCTGTTGTGCTTTGGCTCTTTTGATAGTAAGAATAGCAATAATAGAAATAGCTAAGAGCAGGAAAGGTGAAGAAGAAGACATAGGGGCTAATTCTGGATGCAAAAGACCAAGTCTTAGGAATATACACTTACAAATTCAGAAAGACAGACAACTAAAGATGCCTCTGCAAGAAAAAACAGTAGACCACCTAGCTACTGCAAGAAGATCACCCAGACTGACTACAAGCAACAGCATAACAAAGTAGCAACAATGGTGTCTTGGAATATCTGCAAAAAATACCATTTGCCCACAAACAAGAACTGGTGGGATCACAAATAGGTAAAGTAATAGAAAATGAACAAGCTGAAATTTTCTGGATTTTTAGGATTCAAACAAACAAGCACCTGCCACAAAACACCTCAGCATTAATAATTGTTGATAAGAAATTTTAAAAAATCTGGAAAGTAGATGTTGCAGTACTTAGAAACAGCAAAATAGAAGAGAGCGAACTGAAGAAAATTACAAAATACAAAAACCTGTGAAGATAAGTAGAATGTGGCAAAAGAAAGCTAAAAAAAGTAACAAAAGTATTAGGCATGTTGGGGTTCACTCTCAAACATCTGGAGCAGTTGAACACCATTTGGCATTGACAAAATCACCATTGGTCAGTTGAAAATAGCAGTTTCACTTTAGCAGCTTACATCCTGCAAAATACCTTTAAAACCATCAAACAACAGTATCTGCCTATCCATCAAAAGATGGATAAAAATGCTGAATCCAGTCTAAGTATCTGGGTGACTGTGCAAACAACTATAATAATAATAAACCCTGATGATCCATAGATGTCATCCAGACATCTGATCTGAACACAAGGAAGGGGTTAAATTCTCCTAAATAATAATTATTAAAAAAAACTGAACTAATATCATTTTACGAGGAAACTTAGTGTTTCACTATGTTAAAGAAGTAGATGGACAAGGAAAGAATGAGAAGAAACTTTACTGCTTCTAGGAATAGAATTAAAGCGTACCAACTAGAACATGAGAAATCTGACTATACCTTATTTAGGTAGTTACACTTGAGAATTTTAGAATTAGGTATGTGCAAACTCATTGCTTATATCTAGGGTAATGAGACCCTTGTATGGAACTGGCTGCATTCAATGTTTTTGCTTTAAAGGTGAGAGAAATGAACCTGAATTCTTCTTGTAAAAGTGAGCAACGGT
Source organism: Pseudoxenodon macrops (assembly GCA_032467955.1). Taxonomy (NCBI): domain Eukaryota; kingdom Metazoa; phylum Chordata; class Lepidosauria; order Squamata; family Pseudoxenodontidae; genus Pseudoxenodon; species Pseudoxenodon macrops. The sequence continues at coordinate 3,766 of JANHFT010006894.1, read as the reverse complement.
AGAACCATTTTGTACAAACACATTATACTGTTAGGAAATTGTTAAAGTCTAAGGGTTGGTTATAAAATCAACCCTGAAAAA
>JANHFT010006890.1:365623-377971 GCA_032467955.1 Pseudoxenodon macrops | reverse complement strand
CTCCCGGTGTTTTCTTTTCTGTGGGAAATGGGTCCAAATGGCTCTTTGAGTGTTTAAGGTTGCAGACCCCTGGACTAAACAATAAATCCACCATTTCATCAAAATCCCTCTTTACTATGCAGGATGAATGCATTCTTCTATAATGAGAATCAAATTCTCAGTTTTAGTCACTTGATCTCACATCTCAGAGATCAAATTCCAAAAAGCTAGGGAAAAGACACCCATATAACAATGTCTAGTGGCTATCAAAATGTCTCAGGCTATCAAAATCAGAAAGTTTGACAAATTTAAAAGTTTCATCAAATATAACTCATCCATTCAGGATGCTTTATCAGTTCTATTTCTCTTTATTTGTTTGTTTGTTTGTCAACAAGTACAAGGAAACAAGTATTAGTATAGACATAGACCCATGAAAAAATGGCACAAATAAATGGATATAAATAAGCAAAACATAGCCATAAACACATAAAATCAGTACATATAAATGGGGACAGTAGCACAGGGAGGGTAGGCACGCTGGTGCGCTTATGTACGCCCCCTTTCCTTTCAGATTAATTCATGTTACTAAATATTCGATTATTTATTACAGTGACAGTTTTTTTATTATACTTACAAGCTATTGCTTTTAGACTGTTACTGATCAGACTCTCTCTTCATTAACAATTTCCATCAATAAATTTGGTTGCAAGAGAACCATTCTTCTCTGATTTGTCCCTGTAATCTGCCATTCATTTCCATCTGGAGTTATGTAATTAAGTAGCACTTCTCTTTTGCAGATTATATATACAATTACTGGCCTTGTTACCAGCTCTTGCCAATAACCCAGACCAAAATAAACTTTATTCAAAACTTAGTGCTGGCAGGAAAGAGATGACTGCTCTGAATGTATTCTGTCCCTGATTTTAAAAAAACAGTGGAATCTACTCTTACATACTGAGTATAGAAAGGAAACAAACAAAGGAGCAAGAAGCTTTCCTGCCATCAACAGAAAGTAAGTACACAATTTACAAAGCTGTCCAATATAAATTCAGAGAAGTGACAAATGAAGCTTTTGGAGCTTCTGATGTGAAAAAAAGGGAAACTGGAATACTTGAAGCCTAATCATAACTACGGTAAGTAGTCAGTTTAATTTTCTTCCTAAACACAACAACTCACTAAATATAGGCAAAAGTAAAAACAGAAAAATCAGAATCTAATCAGTGGTTGGATATCTCAAGACTTCTAGAAGTTATAGAATTATACCCCCCACAGGATTCCTCATGATTAATCATGATGGCTGGAGCTGCAGAGAATTATAATTCATAAAGGAAGGCCAGAGATTCTAAACCATTCTAGTTATCTACCTTTTCCGTTACTTAAAATATCACCTGATTCATTTATGGAAATATCTATTATATGAGAAAGGGACTGAATATAAATTGAATGACAGGATTCAATAAGAGAACATTGAATTATCAACCTTGATATCATTTAAACATGATAGTGGAGGTCACTCCAACATGTCCTCACCTTTGAGGTCTCTGTTCTCAGCCAGGAAATATTGTACAGCTTCATGTCCTGCTAGCTCAGCTGGCAACTGAAGGGTACCAGCTTTGCCCAGGGAGGAATCATCTCCCATCATGCCATAGTCACCAGCTGGGCACCCACTTGGCTGCACCATGTCGCAGCTCCAATCCCCTTGGGCTATACTCATCCAGCCAGATCCTAGGAACAGAGGAAGCATACCATCAGTGCCTTCATCAAAGCACACACATGACAATAACCACAAATAGGTGATATCCTTTTGCCTCAGTTTATGAAAATGAGATAAGTAATGAGATTTCACTTTCTGTCTTATTTACAGTATGCTTGGTCTATGCTGAGGTGGAGAGACTTTTTTAGCTGGTCTCAAGATCCATTAATCTAGTGAAAAGGATATATAATTAAAGAACACTATGCAAGGAATTTATTTTGATTCCCAGTTCATAGTTCATTTTAAAGATTTTTTTTATTTCAACAGAATAATTTATATATGAATGGTGGTGGTGGTGAAAATAATACAGATTCTGCTTTTTCTTTAAAAAAAACAAAGCCTCAAAATATTGCTAATATACTTCAAATTTCCTGGGATCTAACAACAGGTCCGTAACTACTATTTGTCTACTTCCAGGCAAGAGCTAACAGGTTAAATCATATTATGATTCATTGTGATGTGTGAAACCTGTTATGAAGATAGCAGGATAAAAGGAGTGGGGTTTAGTAGCCTACCCTAAGCTCTTTAGAAAGGGAATGCATGAAAATGAAATAAATGAAATGAGCTCAGTGGGGAAGAGAAATAATAGTTCTATCATTCACTACTAGACATGATAGTTTACAAGTACCATAAAATAAAATTAGCAGTTATTCCCTCCTACCCACTTGCAAGTTTCCCAAAACCTTTGGCTAACAGCTGTTTAAAAAGACTTGCTCTAGACCAGTGACTTTTAAACTGTTTGTCCCAATCACCCTTTTTTCATGTCTCCAAAAATATTATTTCCCTTTAAAAAAAACAGACTCTATTGCTTTACAGAAATGCCCCGGCAGTGACGTTCCAAACTAGATTCTTCACAGCAAGCAGTTACAAATTGCTGTATTATCCCCAGGATATTCCCACGTTACCCCCTTGGGTAATTACCTCCATTCTAGGAACTTTTTCCCCCAACTTTGGCAACTTTTAAGATGCGTGGATTTCATGCCGGCTGGTTTTTTTTGGGGGGAGTCTACAGTACTGGCACTCTTTCCCCATCCTAGCATTAAATTGTTTGACTACAATTCCCAGCATGATCTGAGTTTTTTGGGGTGGGTGGGGTGTTAAAATGATGGAAATCATAATCTAATGCATCTGAAGTGGGCAAAGGTTCTCCAAACGCCCCGGGTTGGACGAGGGAGCCCACATGCCTCTCAGACCAAGCTGACGTAGAAGGGCACAACTGTTGGGGGGGAGGGGGCCCTGGCCAAACACAACCCCTCCTGCAAAGCGCAGCCCCCGTCCACAGAGGGATAAAAGGAAAAGTCGCACCTCTACTTCGAACTCCAGATTCCACACAACTTCCTAAGGGTTTCTTCCTTCCTGGTATGTTGTTTTCTTGTTTACCGGAAGTGACATCTTAGAAAGAGAAAGCGGATCGGGAAAACGAAAGAGGCCGGCCTCGAGTCTAGGAAGGGCCCCGGAAGCAACGTCAGAAAAGGCGGTGGCCGGAGGTACAGCAAACGCACACACACACACACGCACACACAGAGTGTCTTAAAACTCTAATGTGCCTAAGAATGCTTGAGTCTCAGAGGTTCGGGCGGCCGGAGGATCGCGGCGAGGGAGGAAGAAGTGAACGCTTTTTCTGTACCTCTTAAGTGACTCCCTCTCTCGCCCCCCCACCCCCAATTTTTGCAGCCGAGCAGTTTTTCCCCCATTAGTCCTCCTCCTTTCGCGGAAGAAAATAGTGATGACTCCTTTTTGAAAGACAAAAAAACAAAACCTGATTAACAATATAACATTTGGGATGTCGGTATGTGATATGCACTCGCATACACGAGGACCAACAACCACTACCATCTTGAAAACAAAGTGAGGTTGTGAGTGGAAGAGATTGTTAAAACTTTAATCCCTGCTGACAACAAATACTGGATACGGCTACAGTCTCCTTGAGTCTGCCCCAAGTTGGGACTCAACTTCTATGTCAACACATGTAAAACGGCACATCGTTTTATGCTGTCCCTTCAAGATTTGCTGCTGCCCTTTCTTAAACTCCTTGTTGGACTAGTCCTGAAAACCATTTTTAGTCACCCATTTGCATTTTTTTCTACAACGATAAGAGAATTAAGACACTAGTTTTCTTAATAATCCACTCTTGCATCTTCTTGCAGTATGGGGACAACGTCACAAGGGGATGAACTGAAAATACAACAATTGTAGCAATACTGGGCTTGGCAGGAAAAAGAACAATACTGTATGGTTGCTATATGTCTTTGTGCTATTGTATCCCACTAATAGTTTGAAAAAGGCATCAAATCTCTAAAAATATATATATTATCACTTAACGGGGAATGACCAAAAAACTTTCAAAAATAACCAAGAATTCCTGTCATTAACTTCTTTTCTCCCAAAACTTTCAGTCTATCATTTTTAATGAAAATTTATAGTGGATGATAATTATATGTGTTCTGGTTATATTAATTGCAGCTAAAATGATCTGTATTTTCTTTTGGCTATTGAATGTATTTAATCTGAATGAAAAGAATTGTGGGAAAAGAATCAAAAAAATACATCACCCAAATGTGTAACTTTTAAGTTGTTCATGATTTATTAACAGGTTGTAAGCAGCTCCATCAGCCTTTAGAATCATATATACTTGAGCATCTGCCTCCTTGGAAGATACGCGTAATTTTGCATACATTTCACCTTTATATCATTCAATTTGAAGCACAAGTACCTCCTGCTGTGTATACTTATTCCATCACAGGTTTATTTAAGATTGCTTCAGTTTACTCAAAAACAAAAGTCATTTTTGGATGGAATTTATTCTCAATCAGGTTGTTTAGGATTTAAATCTAAACATATAGATAATGTATTTAAATTTATATTCTTTGTGGATATCATTTGAATCCAATCCTTGGCACTATTCTCAGGCCACAAATTGTTTATACACAGCACATATAAACCAAAATCAACATTGTATCTGAAATGTGTCATGTCATCTCAACTGTTATGGTGATGAACTGTGCCTTGTAGCTTAGCACATCATGTAAACCTAATAAATTGTTTTATTCTGTCAATTATATTAGCACTAAAGCTGGAATAAGGCTACATGTTCCCTAGGTAGGTAGACCATCCTGTCCCAACTTACGTCAGTAAAAAAGAAGATACAAATGGAAAAATTAGCATGCTGCCTAGCAGAAAGTTAGCCTTTAGCATGAGTCTTATTTTTAAGAATATAATCTGAACTCTTGGAGAATGTCAGGTCCAAAACCAAGAATGACAAATAGCAATTCTTCCTAGCTGAGTTTTTATTGTTTCACACCTAGAGACAAAACCTTGCCAGGCTGGGAATCCATATGAATGCATCTGCAATATATTCTATGAACTATCTGGGGAGAGCCATCTTTTATATAATATCTGGGCTAAGTGCCTTTCATTTCTCTGGAATGCATCCCCTTCCTCCTGTAGATCCATCTCACTAAATTCCAGCACAGAGAGCCAATAAAGTATAGAAGAGAAGGTACTAGACTTGAACAGGTTTAAATCTATTTTCATCCATCAAAGTTCACAGGGTGCCTATAGGCCGGTCTCTCAGTTCATTCTACCCTGCAGTTAAGGTCTTCACCAGGGTGACACAAGTAAAAAAAGGGCAGTGTTTTGATTGCATTGTCATGTCCACCTTTATTTTTATTATTGTGTGTAATGGATGCCTCTGCTGACAAGTGGTGGAGAAAAATTGGAGGAGACAATGGCTCGATATGCTGCCCCAATCTCCTAAAAAAAGATGAGATTTATATTTAACAAATACATAAAAATTGACATTATTATAAAATAAAGGTTAGCTGAATAAATTGGGTTAATCAAGTATCATCCTGAGCAAGATAGAAGTTGAAATAAAGAATATATCATCTGTTTGACATCATAAATGGATGTTTTGTGACATAGCCATCATTGCAGCCACTCTGGAACAGTCCTTGCAAGTGCAACATGATTTCAAATTTATAGATGTAACATTTGCTTCCAAAATGTTGTCTCCACCAGCTGAAATCCTGAACAGGAAATTCATTCTGCAGAAATGAACCAAGTAAGGATTTAAAACAATGTCTAGCAGCTGTGAGGCTAGAGATTTACCCGGTTGCTCTTAAGAGTATTGGTTAATTGTACATAGGTGCTAATGCCTTTTCACTTTTCTCTGCTTATTTTTTTAAAAATGAAATAGTTATCAAACTATCATCCTAGCCTCCACATTTCTTTCAGTTATACTGTATAATGTTAGTTGTGGTTTTATGTTACTACCTTATTCTACTGCACCAAAAGGAGTTGAAAGGCAATGCTTTTCTTTTTCTTTTCTCCTTTACCCTACACTTTTATCTCTTACTTTTCGGCCCTAATTTTCCCATTATTTTCATTTTTCTTCGTATCAATGGAGATTCTCAGTCATCCAGGTCACGGTTGTCCCAAAAGTGCTTTTTCAAGAGGCAACTGGACTTTCTTGTTTTTCTTTGAAGACGTTTTGCTTCTCATCTGAAGAAGCTTCTTGGATGAGAAGCAAAACATCTTCAAAGAAAAAAAAGGAAAATCCGATTTTTTGTTTGTACTTCTGTATTTTATATTTTGATAAACTAGTAAAATACTAAAAAAAAGTATACTGTGTAATGTTGTGCACAACACTTCTCAATGTTCAGGGAAATCCATAATAGTGTGTATCCATCTTCAGGATGACATTTTGAACTTTCTGATTTCAAGTTTATTTTTATTTATTTTTTTAATTATTTTGCTCACCTCTCCTGTAAAGTGACACTGTGTGTCTGTTATTATATAGTTATGTAATGTTAATAATTAATATATGCCCTTACCTGGCAGAATACATATGCTTTGCACCTGTTGGATAGTTACCTTAAACACAAAAAGAGAAAATGTTACATCGCTGCCAATGGCAGTTTTAGGATGAACAGATCTGGGCTACAAAAATCTGGAGTACTTCTAAATAACTCCAAAGAGGTATAGAAAACTCTTAACTCTCTGTTCCTATCTAGTGGTTGTCCAGTGGTTTGCAGTCCAGAACTGGGAGACCTAGGTAATGTACAACTTCAATCTGTAGCCTGGCCAAAGGAAGCTGCATTCCATTGGAGACAGGCACCGCCTGGCCTTGGAGACAATGGGCTAAACCTTTGATAAGAACAAGGAGCCCTTTTGTTTCCTGGAACATAACTGGTGGGGGGCGGACACAAATGGTTATTCCAAGGTAAGACTGTGGGATTGTTGTTGGGGTTGCTTTCTTAATCCTCTTCCAAGTGAGGAGTGGAAAAGTGTAACTGGAACCACAGAGAAATCTCAAAGGGCTATGTATGTAACCTGCCTACATCTGGATGAGGGATAGATAGGAGTCCATGTCCAAGATTAGGTTTTTAATTACTGCTTTCCTGCATAAAATCTGGGATTTCCACTTCTGGTATCTTATTTTTGCTAGTTTAGCTCAGTTGTGTTTATTTTTTGTTTCCTAATTTGTGTTCTATTTTTATGTGTTTTGGCCCGAATATGAGTGTTTTTTTCAGTGCTGCTGGTGCCCCTATGCAAGTAATGTGGAACAGAAGAACAGCTAGGCAGAGATGTTAAACAAGATAGGCTCACTTCACTTACAATGGTTTCTTATCTCCACCTACAAAGGACTTGGGGAGCCAAGTATAGTTACTCACAGGTAAAAACACTTCTGCTGCTGAATACCAGACATTCACAATAACAGAACCTGGGGAGTCCTATGGGATCATGTCAGGAACAAGCAGAGACAAAGGCTTTTGAGGCCTGCCTAACATATTTAGTTCTGGATGGGATGGTACTACTCCAGACAAACCCAGTGATGGTTCTTCTGGACTCATGACTGCTGCTCAATGAGCAGGTGGCAATCATGGCTAGGAGAGTTTGCTCAACTTCATATTGTGCACTTTCCTGAATTGGGGAGTTCCTGTGCTCATGTCATTCAAGCTTTGGTCATCTCATGCTTGGACTATTATATGGGGCTACTCTTGAAGAGTATCAGGGAGCTTCAGTTGGTGCAGAACCTAGCTGCATGGGCAGTTCTTAGGGTCTCTAGGGTGGCCCATGTTACATCACTGTCATCAAGCTGTCCTGGTTATCAGTTTGCTTCTGGGTCCAGTTCAAGGTGTTGGTTATCACCATTAAAGCTCTTCATGGCATAAGTTCAGGTTATTCGAAGAATCATCTCATCCAAATGGGACTAGCCTGCTTTCCTGTACTGGCAGAAGAGGCATGCTGCAGACCTGTCGGTCAAGAAAATTTCATTTGGCTGGGTCCAGAAGAAAGGCCTTTTCTGCCATGGCTCCTTCCCTCTGGAACATCATGCCCCCTGCACCCAGGTCTTCAAGCTCTTTTAGCCTTCCGAAAGAGCCTGAAGATATAGCTCTGCCAACTGGTCTGGTGGTCCAATGGGGGTGTGGCATTCTGGAAGTGGCTAATGGATAACACCCCACATTCTTCCTGTGCACACTTTGCTCCCTTCCTCTCCATCTTGGTCAATTTAATTTTAACTAAAATGTAAATTTAATACTTCCTGTTTAATATGTTAATGTTTTATATGGCATTTTTATTGAATGACTAAGCCATCTAGAGTTGCCTTTGATGAGATGAGTGACATAAGTTTAATTAAATAATTAATAAAACTAATAACGAATTTTAATACCCTTATGGGCTTTATAGAAGTTATTCACAACAGAAGCCATTATCTTGATCTGGTGTTTGTCTTCAAGAGACACTTTTGCTATCTATCATCTAGGGAGAATTGTGCTGTTGCAACTTGTTCCCATCTGCGGAGGTGGGGACCAGATTAACTTTATCACCTCTAAAGGCCGATGAGTCATGCTGGAGTCCAGTGTGTTCTAGGAAATGGTTTCTCAAACTTGACTGGCTGTCATATCAGTGACCTGATTGAAGAGCAGAATACTAAAGTCTCCTGGGTTAGTAACAGAACCTTAAGCTATCAAGCTATGTAAGGAGGAATGAATGGTGACACATAAGAACAAGAAGCTTTAGAAGCCATGTTTGGTAAACAATTAAGACATTATCCTAAAATCTTGTGTGATACCATCAGGAGAGGCAGAACTCTCACGGGCTGGATGCAGACGTAAAGGGCCTTGCTCCGCAGTGCTTCCTCATTCAGTTGAAAACTTTGTTCAGCCTTCCCGAGTTCGCTGCGCCGGGGCAGGAATGATTTCCGTGGGCCCTGCTGCTGCTTGAGCAGGGAAGATGATGCTGAGGAGAAAAACTCTGAGGTTTCGTGCCAGGTGGCTGACCCTGCACTGGTGGCTTGAATGGCCCAACTAAAGTTGTGCTTGCCGCGAAACACCAATGTTGGCCTTGACTTCTGTGAAAGGCTTTTTGATACCTTTCCCCAGCTCCTTTTTGATCGTGCCTGTTTTCAGGAAGATGGGCCCGACACCGCATTCTCCACCGCGTTGACCTACCGGTTCATAGATTCCAACATGAGGATCTTCTCGCATAGCACCTTCTCTTTCAGCTGCAGTGCAGGGTCCTTGGCTCCAACGAGCCAGCCCAAGCCCAAGCTGGGCTGGCCGCTCAGTGGTGGCTGGGCGATGCTGCGTGGGGCACTGAGCAGCTGTCAAGTCATATGGCTCTTTGCCAATGGCCACCAGGTGAGGAAGCACACAGCCTCGCCTCTGCGCTTGGGGAAGCAAGCGAGTGTGGCGTGACAGCGGCTTCCCTGCTCAGCTTCGGCAAGTGATGCATGGTGCCCACACCAGCGTCCCAAAAGAAGCAGAGAAAATCGCTGCTTGCAAGTAGACAAGCAGAGATAGCAAGGTACACCACACTATGGGAAAAATGAGCAGCCGTGCTCTCCTGCAGAGCCTGCCGCCGCTTGGGGGGAGGAGCAAGGAGAACGGCGAGAATCAGGGAGTAGGTCAGGTGGAGCTGGCTGACTGGTGAGGGGGGATCATGCTGCTCAGAAACTGCCCTCGCCACTGCCAAATGTTTGGGTGCCTAGGCTGAAGCATGGATCGCTCCCTCCCTCTCTCACACACATAAAAACAGAGGTTGGGGAGCTCTCTTGCTCTCTCTCTCTCTCTCTCTCTCTCTCTCTCCAAGCGCCCCATGTGCACACAGACAGCCCATTTGAGGAAAGGCCACGCATGGTTGGGTGCGCTTCCTGCCAGGAGTGGCGTGGCGCAATGGAGCCACACGGCTGCTGCTGCTTTAGTGGGAGTGGTCCAGGCTGTAACGGGTGGCTTTGGTGGTGGTGGGGGTTTCCACTGCGATTCCGCTGCTTGCCCCACCCACCACCAGCCAGATGTTCTCCCTTCCCCCAAGCATTGCTTTGCCTACCTGATTTCCAGCTCCGTCACATTTTTTGCTACTGTGTGCAGGAAAACAAATGTTTGTGGGACTAAGAAAAAAAATTCAATTGATTCCAACTTCCTGAATTTTTTTTCTCTCACGAGAAGTTGAAATTGATTGATTGCACTTTATTTTTAGTCCCAGAAAGTTTTGTTTCCTTGCACAGGATGGAGAGAAACGTGACGGAGAAAAGTGATGGAGCTGGAAATCAGGTAGGCAAAAAAATACTTGAGGGAAGCGAGGGCATCTGGCTGGTGCCGGCAAACTCTTCTGCCCACAAAAACCTCATCTTTAACTGCGGATACCAAAAGGCAGAGCAAGAGCTGCTGGTAAGAGGCCAGTAGGCCTGGGAGTCTGGAATACCCTTCCTCCCCCACCCCACCTTTCCCCAACTGCCACACTCCCAAATTACAGCGAAAGTGAGGGGCAGGAAGCCCTGCCATGCCTGGCGAGGGGGGGAGGGAGAGAAGAGGCGGCAAGAGGAGCTCCGTCTCGCTCCACGCACCCCAATGAAAGGCAGTGACAGACCGGCCGCTTCCCTTCCCCGCCCTCTCTGGCACTGGAAGCCAAGTGTCAGCCACATGCCCAGTCGCCCATGCAGAGATCAGGTAGGCCAAGGTAAAGGCAGGCAAGTGGGCTGGGCTGTGTGGGAGGCAGATATCAGCTGGACTGTGAGGGCCGCGGTCGAGGCAAGCGAGGCAAGCAGCAGCTAATAGGCGTGACTATAGGCATTGGAAAAGGTAGGCGGGGTGAGATAAGGAATGAGTGGTAGGGCGGGACGGGGCCACCCTGCAATTTAAAAACCGGTCTGGCCAAAGTGGTGCGAACTGGTTGAATCTCACCACTGCTTATAGGGGTCATTGGTGAGGTCTATGATCAAGAAATCCCATCTTTCAACAACTATGGGCTAGTGTTCACATTTACCTAAGCTAATAGAAAAGATAGCGGCATTCCAGTTCCGGTAGCTTAAACAAATTATCTTGATCCTTTTCAGCCTATGCGTAAACTGGAAGTTAGCATGAAGATTTCTTCTGTCACCCTAAAGGAGGCCCTTCATTGGGAGGTAGATAAGTGCGACCTTCTGGATCTGTTGCTAGCTTTTTATATTACTGACTGACTACAGCAGTGTTTCTCAACCTTTGCTGGCTGGGGAATTCTGGGAGTTGAAGTCCAGATATCTTAAAATTGCCAAGATTGAGAAACACTGGACTCCAGTGTCTTCTTAAAATACACAGTTAAGGGAGAGGGAGGTATGAGGGGTTGCTTTTGGTTTTTGTGTTCCTATTTCTATAGGGATGATTTTAAAAAGTGATACTGGGAGAATTCTGCATGTCACTGTTGCCCCCCTCCCCTCACAATTGTCCTGGAAGGACCAAAAAGGCTCTATCTTGTCTCTCATGTTGTAGCTTACGACTAAAATTAGGACTAGAATTTCCATTTTGAGTCATTGTGGTTGCAAGTCATCACCTGACTGGCCCCAATTTTGCAATGAATTTTACAATGGTCATAAGTCAAGTCACACAGTCATAATAGTGCAAATGCAAATTGTGATCACTCAACTGCAAAACACTGCAACCGGTCATAAATGCAAGATAGTTGTCAAGTACCCAAATTGTGGAATTTGCAGGGGCAGGACAACAGTCATAAGTTCAAATTTAGGTCATAACTGATTTTTTTTTCAGCGGCCATTACAATAAAGTCTAAAAAGAAAAACAAAATGGCGAGCATGATGAAGTGAGGGATCTCACTCTCGCTTGTCTTGGGTAAAAAGCCTGGAAGAGCGGAGACAGGGCCACCTGGATTTCGGGGACAGGGGAACCTTATTACAGATGGTAGGTGCTGCTACAGAGAAGGCACCCTTCTGGGGTTCCAATAGATGACCTTGTTTAATTGCCATCTTGCATATGGGAATACTAATAAGCACATTGGAGCCTGAAATCAAAAAATTAGATCCATAGGCTATAGTAACTTCCAAAGGACATGGTCCTTTGCAAAACCTTTGAAATTAGGTGCAGTCAAACACTTCTTCCCTTAGGCACCAAAAAGTCAAAAAAAACTACATTCCAGAAACAGAAGTGAAGGTTGTGCAAGAAGGTTACACTGAAAGAGAAATTGAGAAAAGACCTTCAGCAGTTTCCTGTTCTACCGATTTACTTCTATATGAGGAAAGTTGCTTTACAAGATTTCTCAGAGTTTACAATATGGTTCCTTCTAGAACAGTGTTTCTCAACCTTGGCAATTTTAAGATATCTGGACTTCAATTCCCAGAA
>JANHFT010006890.1:333104-358749 GCA_032467955.1 Pseudoxenodon macrops | reverse complement strand
TCTATCTATCTATCTATCTATCTATCTATCTATCTATCTATCTATCTATCTATCTATCTATCTATCTATCATGTATCATAATAAAAGTAGGCAACTACCTGTCTAGAGTTATCACGCAGATGATCACTGGAAGACATAAAACAGATACATAAAACTCGCATTCTTTGCTGCCATATAGTTTTGTCCAGTTTTTTACAACCCAGAAAAGCTAGTCTGTTTGCAGTTTCTCAGGTATTCTTGACTGGCTGTTGTCTGAAAATTAGACAAGATCTGAGACTAATTTCTTTTGATGACAATTATATAAATGTAAGAGATTAGCCTTAGATCTAAAGCTAGAACTTGATTAATACTTTAAAGATACAAGTCCATTTTATGTCAACAGGAGCAGGAGTTTTTCCAAATTTGTTTTAAGTAAGCTACAGTGGGAGAAATTAGTAACACCTTTCGGATGAACTACTGAATGGAGTTATTGACAGTAGAACAGAATTTTGGAGCATAATATTCTTGTATCTCAGAGGGCAAAGCACAAGTTGACAGGATGCTAACGTCAGCATTTTTAGTGGCCACAAAGGATGCTGGAATGCCATACAAATACTTGAGACAAGTCAGGGGAATGCAGAAGTGAAGATGGGTCATTTGGGAACCCAGAAGAATTGGAGAACAGAAATCTGAAAGGGGAAATGGACATTTCATCCCACGAGTAAAAAGAATACACTGCACTATAACTCATTGATTAAATACATTATTTATACCTCCTATATATAGGATATATACAGGATACTTCACTTAAATCATTAGTGAAGAGACAATGAAGAACAAGGTGCAATATAAGCAGCTGTTTAAACCATCAAAATATTTTCTTTTAAATAGCATTTGAAAATCAAAATAAGACAAATATCTGAAAAAAGGAATATTTATTATACTGAAGTGAAAAGCAACAATACGGTCGTTATAGAAACAAATATATGCTTGCAGATACTGCTTGTCTCTGTTTGGCACAACAGCTTCCCTCACTGCAACCACAGACTAGAGACTTTGGACCTTGCAAAAGGAAAATATACAAAAGATGGCATAATAAAGAGATATACTGTCCCCCTCACTCTATCCATAATGACATACCTATATCTATGCCTTCAACATTTTAAAAAGAAAATAACAGCTCTTTGTCATAAGAATAGCAGCATGAAAGGATTTCATCCACCTTCACAAAAAAAGGTTTAAATGGCAAATATTTTCTCATGATTTAATTTTAGGTCCAAAACTTCAAAACATTTTCATTGTTTGGAACTGCAGAAGGTTTTGTGAAAAGTGTGCAGGGTTGAAATTCAGCAGGTTCTGACAGGTTCTGGAGAACTGGTAGCGGAAATTTTGAGTAGTTCAGAGAACCGGCAAATACCACCTCTGGCTTGCCCCAGAGTGGGGTGGGAATGTGGATTTTGCAGTATCCTTCCCCTGCCATGCCCACCAAGCCACGTCCACAGAACCGGTAGTGAAAAACAATTGGATTTCACCACTGGTTACTTTGAGTCAGTCTCTTAGCTCAACCCACCTGACACTGCTGTTGTTTTGGGGAAATTAGCATTATATAAGTTGCTTTGAATTATACAAAAGTAAATATGGGATAAAAGTCACAACCACCACTGCCATTTTGCTGTTTACCACTTCAGTTAGCGGCAGCACACAGGCCACACTTCATGTTATAGATATCAGAGCTGCTTTCAAAATAATGCGACAATATTTAGAGTCCAAAACTGGTTTTAAGGAACAAAAATGGTTTTCCTAAGCAATCCATTTATCCTTAACTTTAACCATTCTCTCCATTAGATTTGTATATTAGTGATTGCATGACCTCTGTAGATGCCATACACTAAATAAATAACCATTCTCCCCTACAGAAAACCCCAAAGGTGGCAAGATTTTTTTTTAATGTCAGTGCATATCATGGGAATGCAAGAGAAATAAACACCAAGTAAAATATGCAATTAGTTTGCAAAATCACTGATGAAAATTGACACCTACTCATTAGTTAACATTTAAGCTGATTAATGTCAGTTAAGCCTTTCAAAGTGTTTAGCTTTAGTATCCATCTGCTGAACTCCAGGACTAGATAATATCTTCTTAGGGAGCAATATTAAAGGGCAATGACTGGCTAGACTTAGGAAAGAAATTAGATCACCTCACCTCTGGTGAAAAATGACCTAGAAAGAGAGCTGTATTTGAACTCCATCCAGCTGTAAACCTCATGTGCCCCAGATGTTTCACATCTTTTTGACTTATATCAAAGCAGAATAGTTGATAAATCAATGTTTGCAGTAGATAGAGCTTCCAAAAAGCTGGGAGCTTCTGAGGGTCAAGGCATCTTGAGCAAGAGCAGTAGAGCATGGCTGCAGTTTGTCAGGAAGGCAAAAGGGAAGTTAAATGAATCAGGGATATGAGTGAAGATCGAGAAAGGCTTGCAAAGAACAGGCTGCATGGACAAATGATGTAAATATGCATATTTATAGGACATCCAATATAAAATGAGGTAGAGATTTTTGACTTGTGGCAATACATCCTATGGCTGCAAGTGTGCATGGAAGAGGAGGATATAAATGACAAACCTGTCAACAGATTCAGGCATGAACAAATGTTACAAAAAATCAGATTTGTTAGCATAGATTCCCCCTGGAATGCCTAAAATTGTCTATGAATTATCCTCCAGGGAGAATTTCTTCTAATTAAAGAAGTATTCCCTAGAGGAATATCACATAAATATTATGTCCACAAGAATTCAGGCATTCCAAAAAGAAGTTATACTGACAAATTCATTCAATCTTGATTATGCTACACATTCAATTATTTGTTAGGACAAATACAATAATTCTGGTAGTAAGCGTACCCATTATAGTATTGAAATAAGAGTGTCACACCTTTAAAGCACAAAACTGATTTATTTACATTTATAGTTTAAAGTAACTAATAATATTAGTTAATATTTAGGTTGCTTCTAACAATAATTACAGAGGCAACATTTCAATCTACTTGGAAGACTAAAGGCTTTTCCTAAATGAAGCATTTTAAATAAAGATGCACAGCACTTTAGATCTGAAGCAAAAAAAATATGCTTGGCTTTGCATCTTGCACCTTTTGCTATTGCCTTATACAAGTTGTACCCTTTCATGTGTTCATCTGACTGAGTAATCCCAGAAAAATATATGTTTGAGCTAAGAAGCTAGTGACAGAACATCATTGCTTACTCCAAAGCTACGTCTCACCATATGTTAGCCTCTCCTTACCTGAAACACCTGTTTTCTTAGCACAACTACCTATGAATCCAGGAAAAACATGGCTGCTTTAAGGAGGCACCAGCAGGTGGGGCATGCATCCCATACTTACTTCAAAGCACATTGCATCCCTAATTTTCACTAGACTTTTAGAAATCAGAAGAGAGTGAAGGAGAGTGATTTAGGCCAAGTGCCAAAAAATATAGTGTCATTACAGAGAAAACCCTAAACAGCTTAAAGTTTGGGGGTGGATGGGAAATACTTTAGCTTATGCAATTTCTAAAATTTCTGGAAATGTAATTTAATGCTGGACTCCATCTTAGGCCAGCTTTGTTTTTGAGATATTGGGTTCCTGTCAATCTGAGGCTATGTTGTTACTGCGGGGAATTAAAGATATAGTGGAAATATCATGTGCCATCTCTGCCTTCTTTTTCTTGTAATACCAGTTCTTTGTTTAGCTATCAAGGCAGATTCCTACATAAAACTATTTTTCTCATTTCTCCTCCATGAAAAATCGTAGCTCTTAACTTTTGTTGTTAAGCCTGGCCATATACACGTCCATTACTATATTATTTCCTTTCATTTGAATTGTTGCTTTGGGTTAGTAATCCAAAACTCCTAAATTGCCTGATTCTAATCATTTGAGCCCTAACTATATTTCTGCCTGAAGTTTCTACTAGCATGCTATTTTCTATTATGACGATGAGTGTATAAACGGTCTATCAGTGGTACAACACAAATAAAACTGGTATTACTGGGCCTCGTACTCATTATGTTCTGTCGTATTTGGGAAGAATTACTAATTCCCACTACCTCCCTATGATAAATTGTAAGAAGAATGGTTTTAAAGTTGATAAACCATCAAGAATTTGTGTGTTTAATATTTTAAACAGAACTTTAACTTAGCCATATAATGATTTTAATTCTATGTACAACCATGTAGAACTAATATTGTACTGTCAGTTTTATGCTCTACATTTTTAAACTTTGTATGAGGAATAAATGGTAGCAGATCACTCCAGAATAATCTGTGTCACAGATAATATAAATGCAAGACTAACACAGAATCCTTGGGGTTCCTCTTCCGCCTGGAATCCTCAGACACTCGCCACAAAATATTTTAGTGGCTTCATTTCTTGTAAGGGCAATCCTCCATTTCTTCTACTCTGCTAATCCCCAAGCAATTGTGTAATATATAGTAACATCCCACTGATAGCTTTTCATAATACAAATAATTTCGTAACACAAAAGAAATATATACCCTTTCCCAACCTAGAGGCTTAGTTTTTAGAATAGAATAATAGAATGAATATAAATTACAGAGGATAGACATGCCAGACATTAGATGAATGTAACCAAATCCAGGTGCCCTTGCTCAGGCTGTATTCTAGTTGAGGGGTGAGGATTAAAGGGGTGATCCAAGAGCTTTGCAGAAAAAAGTGGATTTCCAGAAACCAGACAGACAACTTTCTGTTGACAGCAATTGGGGCACCAGCACAGACCTAATAAGGTCCCTTTGCATGTTCTGAACTTTTGTCTCTCCCCCAGCCTGGGTGGCTGTGGTGAGATTCTGCCTTTGATCCACCTTTGAACTGTCTTCAGGTGTCCTAGTTAGTGCTGACACATAAAGCCCAGGCTAGGCTTTATTCTGCCTCTGGCTTTATTCACTAGAATTTGTACGTTCTGCTACTTAGCAGCCTGTCAGCTAATCAACAGCTGAGGGTGTGATGGACCTGGGCTAAGAGCCCACAGCGTGGGTGGCTGCATGCTGAGATGTCATGACTTGGCATCTTTGCAGCCAGTACCAATGGACACCAACCCCTGTGCTTGCTATCCAGTGAATCAGTAAGGCAAATGCCGGGGCGTTTTGGAGCAGTGTGGTAGTGCCAGGCGCAACACAGGAATAAAGGGCTTGTGTTAGGGAGGTGCAATACAATGAAAAGCAGGCTCTTCTCCAGTCCCAGGATGCTGCAGCATTTCGGTCTTGCAGGCACAAAGTAGAGCATGGCATTAAGTCAGTATTTTGGATGCAAACGTTTCCCTCTCTCAAATATTCCCAAAAGTATGGATTGCAAAGGAGTCTTTGGAAAACAAACAAAGCTTTACAGAAGGAGAGAATGTGGAAAAGGGAGTAATGATTCCTGTTTTATACTCTGCTTCAATACACTAATTGCTGACTGCTTTCCATCAATAGAGGAGTTTATATGGACATATAATTATTCTCAGTGTGCATATCATAGGATGCTATGAGTCCTGAGGTTGAAATACACAGATTTTTTGCCTCTGTGATCTCCAAGGACTGAATCCAGGGCAAGAGTAGGTGTTCATATCCTAGCTACTTGGTTTCCAATCTCAGAGACATAAAATCTGTTCTGCGCCCATTTTCATCTCTTCAAAAATCAACCAATGGCCTTTTCCTCTGTCTTCTATCTGCAGGGTGACCTAGCCAAGAAGAAGATCTATCCAACTATCTGGTAGGTTCATTTTGCTGCTCAGGAAGATTCCTCATGCTTCTTGTACCTGGCTTGATTTCATGACTAGCTTGATTTCCTGCACAGGTGGTTATATCGTGATGGGCTGCTTCCTGATGACACGTATGTGGTGGGTTATGCCCGATCCCAGCTCACAGTTGCCGATATCCGCAAACAGAGTCATCCATATCTCAAGGTGAGGCCTGCCTCTTTAGCATCTCTGGCCTTCCTTGGACAATAAGCACGTGCTTGGACTTTGCTGTAATGCTGCTAAGAGCCAGAGCTAGATCCACTCTGCCAGATGTGCACTGATAGACAGCTGCTGCTGCCATAGGCAGCGGTAGGGGGAAATAGACATCTATAGGAAAGAAGAAAAGAATTATGCATTGCTCTTTTTTTTTTGCAGGATAACAAATCTTGATCTTGTTTTAGGCCAGCCCCGAGGAAGAAAAAAAACTGGATGATTTTTTTGCTCGCAATTCGTACATCTCAGGCAAATATGATGACCAGGCCTCTTTTGAAAAGCTAAATGCCCACCTGAATGCCCTTCACAATGGAGAGAAGGCAAACCGTCTCTTCTATCTGGCTCTCCCCCCCAGTGTCTACAAGGAAGTCACTACGCACATCCAGAAGACCTGCATGAGCTCTATGTAAGTTTTGGAGCCTGGGGTTACTTACTGAGAGATAACATAAAGAAAGCAGTGAATCTGAAGAAAAGTGAGCTTGTATGCATTCAGCGTCAGAGGAGACTGTATTTGACAGGAGGCATAGGAAACGGGGTTGACGCCGAACCCTGGCTAACATGAAGCATAGTTAAAAATTATCCCGGCATAAGTGTCCTTTAAGAAGAAAGGAGACAAGTCACATCAGGAGAAAATAAATGGTCCTTCCTTGGAAGCCATTGTAAATCTTCTGCTAGGAATTGACAAGCTATTAGTTGATTGTAGCCATCCCTTCCCCACTAGACAAAACTCTTCCTATTTTTCTTCTGTTTCTTAAGCTCTGAGAAGACATAAGTAGGAAGAAGGAGGAGTCTTGTCAATGTGTCCTTATATTAATAACTATTTTTGGGGGGAAATGCTTGTTCTTTTACTAAAGGAGTAAAATAGAAGAGAGAAAAGGGTGGTTTGTTTCTGTTTAAGGCTGCAAAAAATACTAGCACTGTCTGAGGATTGAGCAAGACTTATCATGATATGAGTAGATTTTGAGTGCTCTCCAGAGCACTTTTAACACCTGCAAGGCTATTGGAAACAGAAAATGCCAACATAATAGCATCATATACATATTCAGAGAAGGCTTCTTGATCTTCAGAGCTTTTCAGTGATGTTTGAAGCAGAATGTGGATGGCATTTCTTTGGAGCAGCCTCCCTTGGCTTCATTCACCTGTACTTATATGGTCCACAGACAAACTGTCCTTTTTTCTGTCCCAATTCTCAAGTGGCTGGAATCGGCTGATTGTGGAAAAGCCCTTTGGCAAGGACTTGGATAGCTCCAACGATCTGTCCAATCACATGTCGGCACTGTTTAGAGAGGACCAGATCTATCGCATTGACCACTACCTGGGCAAGGAGATGGTGCAGAACCTAATGGTGCTCAGGTAAAGTAAAAAAGCTGGGAGTAGTGAAGATAGATCACGAAGTGGATCTATGCAGATAAGCAGCTACCCAAATCTGATCTGCTTTCACTTGTTTACCCTGAACCAAACTTCTTAAAACGTGACTCTTGCTGTGCTTTCAGTAACCTTAATACCAGCAAGGCATCATTTCTATAGGGTGTGGACAAGAGCATTGTTGGGTGGAGAGAGCCCAGCCTATAAAATTAAGAGGCCCTATGGTTTCATTGTCTGAGAGACTTCTACTTTGCAGCTTCTGACTCAGATCACCTTCGGTTGCCTTTATAGATTTGGAAACCGGATATTTGGCCCCATCTGGAACCGCGACAACGTGGCCTGTGTCATTCTGACTTTCAAAGAGCCATTTGGCACAGAGGGCCGGGGAGGCTACTTCGATGAGTTTGGCATTATTCGGTATGTTTCGGGGCTGAGATACAGCAAAATATGTTGGTACGGCAGAGACTTCCTGATATTTTACAAGGACCAATTTTATTTATTATATTATACTAGTGTATAGCGTTAGTAAGCCAATGACTATAATAAGTATAATATTAAAGGTATTTCTTCTTTTCTTTTTCTTAGTTTGTTTCAGGGTGTTTAAAAAAGTCTTTTGTTTGGTTTTTATTATTTTCTCTTGAGTTTAACATTTGTTTTATTAATTGTGCAGGTTAAAACTTTTTTTCAAAAAAGTATGCGCTGGAGCTGAGGTTGGAGAGGTGCAATGTGATGCTCTCTTTGGGTTACTGGGCATATTTTGGCAAACCAGCGTGTTAATACAGTAAATGAGCCACACACTATTTGGATAAAAGTCTTTCCTTCAACAGCAGAAAGGCATTCTAGAACACACTATTGCAGTCTGCAGAGGGACTTACAACTGTTCATTTAGTGATCATTCAAAGTCACAATGGCACTGAAAAAAGTGACTTGTGACCGTTTTTCACACTTATGACCGTTGCAGCATCCCCATGGTCATTGAGCAACATTCAGAGGCTTGGCAACTGATCTATATTTATGATGGTTGCTGTGCAGTCATGGGATCACCTTTTTGAGAACTTCTGAAAAGCAAAGTCAATGGGGAAGCCAGATTCAATTGACAGTCGTGTTACTAACAACTGCAGTGATTCATTTAACTGTGGCAAAAAAGGTCATAAAACAATTCCTTCCCATGTAGAAGCATTGCCCTCCCTCTACAGACTGCAATGGTGTGTTCTCAAATTCCTTTCTGCTGTTGAAGGAAACTGATAGTATGGGATGAGATATGGACGGTTCTAACTGCAGATGGATTTGATATATACAAAGACTTAAAAACAAATGGTGAAAGGCAGCTTTGCTTGGAAAAGCTTGCAGCCTGCAGATACTTTTAACAGCATCGAGCATCTGCCTATCCCAGCCCTTAGTCACTCAGTAGGTGAATAAAAATACCAGTCTAAACATCTGGCTGATTGTGTAGCAACCATAGTAGTAGTAGTAATAATAATATGGGATGGCTGTACACAGCTGTAATCAAAACATGTTCCTGCTACTTCTGTAGGGATGTTATGCAGAATCACCTTCTTCAGATGCTTTGTCTGGTAGCTATGGAGAAACCAACTTCTACCAACTCTGATGATGTCCGTGATGAGAAGGTAGGATCCTGGTTCTTCTGACTCAGTGGTCTCAGGGCAAAGCTGCATTTTGTTGCTCAGACTATTGAGCCTTCTTAGATTCCCATCTGCTGACAATGCTTTCCTTGTACCTCAATTTAGGCCCAGAGCTTCCTAGGCTTAATTGTTCTAGATTCTGTTAATTACAAAACCAAACTAAATATAAAGGAATGTGTTTACTTCAAGGATCACCTTTATTTCCAAGGATCCCACATAGATCCCACAAGTATTAGATTTACACATACAAACAGGGATGGCTGCATTACGGTCCCTTGCATGGGTGCCCATCTGGCCAGGAAAAAAAGGCAAGGGTTATCTGGGCTTGTATGGAATATCTCCACAGGAGGGAGCTATAGTAGATGGTAAGAAGCCACCTTACTGGTTCGCCTTCAAGTAACTTCAATATTTCGTGTTATGTATGCCATAGCAGCCATTTTGTCAGAATACATGCGACATGTTCTCAAAGTTTAGACATTACTTAGTGGCCCAAAGGAAGGGGGACTACTGATCTATCTCTAAAATATGAATGAATTACTAAACACTTAAGACTTCCTAAAGCCTTTCCATCTCTTCTGAAAAGTGAGTGTCTCATAATGGCTTGAACACCAATGCTGACCAAACCAGAGCAGTTCTTTCTACTAAATTATCTTCCCTTAAATATTTATTCTGTCAAGGGAAGTATTTAGAGTTTTGTCATTTTCAGTTGGAGACTGTTTTTCTGAGCATATAAGATACACATAAGTGTACCTCTATGCCAATTGGAAAGCCTGCATGTTGGTCACATGGAATTTCCGCTGCTAAGTTGACTGTATTGTCTTGAAATGGATATAGTCGCCTCAAGTTCACTTCTGCTGATGTGTGATCTTGAGTCTGCCCATGTTTCCCTGTTAGGTGAAGGTTCTGAAGTGCATCAAAGAGGTGAAAAGTGAAAATGTAGTCCTTGGGCAGTATGTGGGCAACCCATCTGGAAAAGGAGAGGCTCAGAAGGGCTATCTTGATGACCCCACAGTTCCAACTGGCTCTACCACCCCTACCTTTGCTTCTGCTGTGCTGTATGTGGACAATGAACGGTGGGATGGTGAGTATAACCATACAGCAAAGAAAAACACACTTTGAACTGGGGGGAAATAGTGTGTAGTGGGAAAGTGTCCCTTGTATCTCATTGCCTATTTGATACTCTCCCTGTAGGAGTACCATTTGTCTTGCGCTGTGGCAAGGCGCTGAATGAGCGCAAGGCAGAGGTACGGCTGCAGTTCCGGGAGGTACCAGGTGACATTTTCCAACAGCAATGCAAACGCAATGAATTGGTGATCCGTGTGCAGCCTAACGAGGCCGTTTACACCAAGATGATGACCAAGAAACCAGGCATGTTCTTCAACCCAGAAGAATCTGAGCTGGACCTCACTTATGGCAACCGCTACAAGGTACGTTATTTTATCTGCCATTGAAAATACAAATGACACAATTTTGCATTTGTAAGTGTTCAAGGTGTCTGCTATATATAGTGTGTTAGCTGAGTGTCCATGGTTGTGCCTATATAAAATGCTAAACTTGGCCAAATGAAGAATTCAACTACAGTAGCCAATTTATATATACAACATGCTAAGCTTTATTAACTGATTTGGAGGGTGAGGTGGGATAGAATTGTCAGATTAGTGCATTTTATGAGCCTAGCCCAGGGGTCCCCAAACTTGGCAACTTTAAGACTTGTGGACTTCAGTTCTTCAATTCTGGGAGTTGAAGTTCACAAGTCTTAAAGTTGCCAAGTTTGAAGACCTCTGGGCCTGTTTTGGTTAAGTAACACTTCTGTGTAATGTTTGAACTCAGAAAATAGGGTGTTCAATAACAAGGACAGATGTGTAGTGTGAACATGGCTAGTAAATGGCTGCATGGTTTGAATACCAGGGTAACAATATGTAGGGAGATAGGGAGATAATGATTTAGTACTGTATAGGCCGAAACCCCAAGAAGTCTATAGTTGGTTTCCCTATTTTTTAGGAATTACTGCTGGCATATTTGCAGAGGGCTAGGAATTTAGAGCATCTTTAGAAACATGTGGATATCATCTTTATTGTTTTTTCAGCAGACGGATCAGATTCCCAAATGCAATTACTTTGATTTTGAATAGTCATAGGAAACTCATAGTAAATTGTGGTCATGTGATATGAGGCACGGCAAGTGGCCATAAATGCAAGCCAATTGCCAAGCACCAAAAATGTGGCTGCTTGGGCATGGGCCAGGTGGGGTAGGGGGCAGCCATCAAAATCTCAAATCTGGGTTGTAACCTGGGGAACTCTGTCATAACTTCCAACTGTTGCTAAGCAACCAATCATGAGGATTCCCTTTATCTTGCAGTGACTCTTTCAGCCATGGAAGTCATCACTTGATACTCTAACATTAGATTCCAGATTCTTTCATAATTAAGGTGTCTGCTTCTAAATGCTGCATTTCTAAAGCTAATAGTTACGAATAGACCATCTTATAGCATACAATGCTTAACATCTTTTTTTTCTGTTCTTTTCCACAGGATGTGAAACTCCCAGATGCTTATGAGCGCCTTATCTTAGATGTTTTCTGTGGCAGCCAGATGCACTTTGTGCGCAGGTGAATTGGGGGGGGGGGGCGCTCATCAGGGCACAGTTAGGAGAAAAACCAACTTTTCCAAGCTCCTGATAGCATATTGATAGCCCCTGGTGTTTTCTCCCACGGGTTATGCATATCTGTGATGTGCATAGAGCAGTGTTGGCGAACCTTTTTGGCACCAAGTGCCGAAATGGGAGCATGTGTATGTGCCGGAAACCAGAAGAGCAGCCACCCAGTGCACATGCATACCCGGGAAGATGATCTTCTGGTTACTGGCACGCATGCTGCACGAAGACCAGCTGGCCAGTGCGCATGCATGTGCGGGAAACTGGGGGAGCAGCTGCTGGTGTGCATGCGCACACTGGGAAGATGATCTTCCGGTTTACGGTCTTCCAGTTTCTGATGCGCATTCTCGTGCCAGAAACCGGGAGATCATTTTCCCAGCGCGCACATGAATACCTCTTCCAGTTTCCGGCGATCCGGCATGCGTGAAGACAGCTGGCTGGCATACTAGAACCCAGAAAAGTAATGGCTTGCATGCCCGGAGAGATGGCTTGCGTGCCACTTCTTGCACACGTGCCATAGGTTCGCCATCACGAGCATAGAGCATAATGACACACTTCCTTTTGGTTTGAAATCTTTGAATTACAATCAGTACTTAATGAAGGCCATACCTAGTCCTCTCTGGTCTGGCAACAACTCTTTTCTAGTGTTTCTTTGGATTTCTGCAACCCAGCCTAACCTTGCTGCCTTCTCCCTCAGTGACGAACTACGAGAGGCCTGGCGTATATTCACTCCACTGCTCCACCAAATCGAGGCAGAGAAGACCAAACCCATTTCCTATTGCTATGGCAGGTGAGGTTAGAAACGATTGCAGGGCTGTTGGGAGGGCGGCAATGCTTCCTTTGAAAAGCAGGCTACAGAGATGACAGAATAGCCCAGCCCTTTGCATGTGACCTTTTCACACGCAGAAATGTCACTCCTAGCCTTATCTGGCTTCTAGAAACAGTCTTGCTCTCCCCTCGCAGAGCAGGGTTCTCTTTCAGTTGACATGCTGGTTTTTGCAATGGATTTGATTCTCTTACCCATTGCCACCAAATATCTAAGACAGCTATACTTCTACGCACTTTTCAAGGTACCAGGCACACATCTCCAGTAATGACTACACTTAAGGCACATTCACAGATCCTTGTCACATGACAAAGTTAAACAAAGGCTTGGACCCAAGACTGGCCCACTGGTAGAATCAAACAAAACAATTTGACAGGTAGCAAACTGCCAGGACCGACTGGCTCCTCTGCATTCATGTTCTCTTGGAATTTGAGAGCACTCAAGGCCTGAGTGGGTAGATAGATAGATAGATTTAGGCCAGGTAAAATGAAAAGGATTTTTAATGAGTTTCAGTCACTTTCACGGAAATGAAAATAGCACACCAGCCATTTGTGGATCATTAAAGAAACAATTAAAATTTTTCTCAGCTCCTCAGGAGATGAGAAGAGCAGCAGTACAGAATCGTAAACAGTCATTTGTTGAAGTTCATGAGTATATGTGGGGCTTGCTCATAGCCGTGTTTCTAGAAATATTAATAGGGTGGTTTTTTTTAAATCTTCTAGCCGTGGCCCTACCGAGGCTGATGAATTGATGAAGAGAGTTGGGTTTCAGTACGAAGGCACCTACCGGTGGGTCAATCCTCACAAGCTCTGAATCCTGTCAGCCTCTGCCTCTTCGAATGGCACCGGCAGCTCGCCTCCACATCCCTCCAGAGAAACTGAGCCGGCCAGGCTCGGCAGTGGCCTGCGTCCTACCCAAAGACTGTAACGTGCCCATCTTGTCTGAGGGAGCAACTCGTTGGGCTTAGGCATTCGTGCACTTCTCCAGTTGCAGTGGGATGTCTTCAGCACGAACAGCATCTTCTTCTGCTGACCTCTTGGTGGCCCTCGTGTACACTCTGTCTCTATCCCATTTCCAGTTTCTGCTGCTATGCTGGGAAAGCTTCTGGAGGCATGGGAAATCTGCAGAGGGTTGGTGTTTTGTTTTGTTTTTTTTGTTTTGCTCTCACACTCCATACTCCTTCCTCATCTACGTATGCTGCTTTATTCAGTTGCTTTTACCTGGGACTACTTCTTACATTCCTTTGGATTTTGTACATGATGCTGTTCTGTAAATGGAAGTTATTACAAAAACTCCCCCATTTTGCGTCTCTTGAATATGTGTGTTTGAGGCGTCTTAAGTCTACTTGTAACAATGAGCTCTCCTTAATCTTCACCTGTTTGGGCAACTGAATCTTAGCGCTGCACAACTGCGGCTGGCCTGAAGGCTATAAATAAAATACGGGGGGAGGGTGCTTGGATCTGTATAGCCAACCTAGCATCCATGCCTCTGCGTTTCCAAACCTGGGCAAGGCAGCAGCCTCAGTCAGATAAGAGCTGGCGCACCGCCTCCTTATGGAGGAAGCCATCTCTGATAACTGAACTTTCTCTCAGGCTCAGCTTCTATCCTCGAACCTCTTGGATTCCATCCCTAATGCATACATATATTAGGGAGCGACTCTCTTGAGGCCGTGGTCTGAAGTTCTCAGCAGGAGCTTTGCCTTTCATCAGGTCGCCTTTCATCCGGCAGAAAACCTCTAGGATATGCTTGGTTGCTGTTCAATTCCGCGAGCAAAGAGATGGATGAGGCTCCCGTGTACTCTTAAGGGGAGAGAAGAGCAGAACAAGCACCTGAAGAATTAAGGACTGCAGTATAATTTAAAAACTAAAGCTGCTTCCTCTTACGCCTGTTAAGAATCTTGGCTACCTTCCATTTGATATTTCCTCTAAGCCAGGGCTACACAACTGTTTTCACATCAAGCATCACATTTGGCCTTTTTAGTGGTATACTGCAATCTGCATACTAAGGAGTCGACAAAAGTCTGGACAGCAACTCTTATTTAAGGTGATTGCTCTCTGTGCATTTAATAATGTCCTCCTTAAACATTGCAACCCAGGGGGGAAATCTGAACCAGCAAGGAAGAATTGCATCTTTTTTGGAAGGCCCCCCCCTCCCCCTCCTTTTGGGAGATTGCTAGTCAGACCAAGCCTCCAGCTCCCCATCTTCTTCCAGTGCTCTACCTTGTTGCTGCTATTAACTCATTTCTGCCCAGCACTCTTCAATCTCATTCTGGGTTACCAGTTATTGCTGTGATTTTTTTAGGATCCCGCTGAAGGAGTCCCAGATTTTATACATGTGTCCGAGATGGCCAACTGTGCTCCCTCCTCCTTGTGCCTTTGTGATTCAGTCCAGGAATTGTTGACCCACCCCATCAGAGGACTTACCGAATGGTGATATCAGTGTGGTTTAACGTCTCTCCATCGCAGGTCCAGCAGCTGACCAGTGGCTGTCCTTGGCATAATCCCCCACAGAGTATGCTCTGTTGTACAGTTTGTTGTCTTTCCTCCCAGTCTTCCCCTTTGGGGGAGGTGAAGCGAACAGCTCGAACCCGGTACACGCTCACAAAGGGCAGGTCAAACTGTGGAACACAATTGCATCTCCTGAACAAAAGCAGCCCCTTATCGCTATAGTTTGGGAGGAGCTGTTACAAATATCTCTGCTAATAAGAGCGGAGAAGAGCAATATTTGCAAGCACTTGGAACTTGGAGGTGATGGTCAACATATGCAATATTTAATTTGGCAAAACAAAATAGATGGGGAGAAACTTACTAAATTTATCAATTGTAATTTAGTATGTTTTTAAATCCAAAAAATGAAACTTTGTGGGTTTTCCTTAAAGTGTGCATGCTGGGGCAGGAATGTACAGTAGAAGCAATCAGACAATGCCTTCAGGGCACTGATATTCAAACAGTTGATGTCCCTTTCCAAAATTGTATTCCTAACTAGCCTTTACTCTCCCAGCAAACCTGCCACATATTTAAATTAAATTACTGCTTCTCAACTAAGGAGATCCCTAACCTTAGCACGATTCCGTACACTCCCTTAAGCGATTTAGAAGGGGGACACAAAGGGGTTCCATTTAAATCCAGATTCTGCCCCTATGGTAAGCTATAGAAACCACCAAATGTGGCTTACTTTACTGTCCATTTTCTCTTGACGCTCATACTGAACTGTTAATTCCACATCTAATTAAATATCCTGATCACTCAATTTGGATCTATTTAAATTTCCTACTTTCGGATCAATCCAATGATATGCATTTTTGGTCAAACAACCTCACTAGAACTTGTGAAGTCTCAATCCGGATCTAGGAAATGAGCCTTCCAGACAAAAAAATAATGGACAAAGGAATGGACAGCCTAAAATGAACAGGGAAAAATGGATGGCAGCAGCTCAAAGAAAAGGCTATCTACTTTCTGCATAACTCCACTCCAAAGTTCTACTTGTGAAACAGGAGGAGCCTGGATATTGTTGTTCCAAACCTATTGATAAATACCCCATTGAAAAACACATTTCCTAAAAGCCATTTAAAGGATGGCAGGGTTGGGGCAATTTGAATCCCATAAGGCTAGCATCACAACCAAGAAGGCATTATGCCCCTCAGATGATACTGTTTTAAAAATGAGAACATGGAACATGCTCACTTCCAAATTTAACTGGGTGAGCAGAAGCAATGGCAGTCCCCCCGGGTAGCTACATGCCATGCTAAGAAGGGCTTTAAAAGTCAAAACCGGCACCTTGAATTGCACCCAGAAGCTTAGTGCTGACCAGTGCAGCTCTCACAGCAGAGGTGTTGCCTGGCTGTGCCAAAGTGTGCTCAAAACTACCCAGTTGCAGCTTCCAAGTGATTCAAAAGCAGTCCCAGGTATAACACACGTCAATAGTCCAAGCACAAACTGATTAAAGCATGAATGAGTACGAGAAGGTTGCAAAGTCTGCCATTTAGGTACAACTGCCTCCTGCTGTTCCATCAGGAGCTCTAAATTGCACACTAATTCTGTCTGGGGTGAAGTGTTACCTCATTCAGAACGAAGATGGAAAGTCCTTGATAGAGGAGAATTTGAAACGCATAGCCACTCCATTTTATTTATCACAATTGATTGCCAGTCTGTTCTTCCCCATCCAGACTGAAACCGCCACACCACCACTTAATTGGCTCAACATCAAGGCACAGTATGTAGCTGGATATAATCTGTATATGTATATCTGGCTTTGTACCAATAGAAGACCTTCCCCAGTAGCTTCATGTGGATCTCAAACTAGAGGGGTGAGAGCATTGAACTTGTGACACTCCATATGTAAGGGGACTTAGGTCCAACCTCTTCCCCCCCATCAACACTGATGGGAACTAGCCCTGAAAAAAGGAGAACTACATGTCTCCCACTTCTAATGCTCACAGTTAGTCAAGAAAGATACCATGGCCGGTAGTACTGAAGACTGCTTAGAACTTAGGGAGAATCAGAATAACCTCATTGCTACTTTGCTAGATGGACTAGGATGCTGAGTCTCCCTCAGGCCCGTCTGTCCATCCACGCCTGCCAAAGCCCTCTCTCCTTCTCATTTGCCATCTCCTTCGGAATATGTAGTGATTGACAATTCTACCTTCCAATCAGCACAGGGCTAGAATAAATTGACTTATCACGTAACTCTTTGCATGGACACGTGCAGAACCATAACCATGAAGACTTAATATTCTGACACACACACACGTCTATAGGAAAGCAGCAGGTCAGCCATACCTGGTCTGAGCAGTTGGTGTGCCGATTCAAATGCTGCAGGAAGGAGAAGACTGAGCACTTGTGCACCAAGATAAGGTCGGCAGTTCCATCGGCCAGGTGGGCACAAGGTGAGAGACCCTTGGGGCTTTTAGGACAGGCACTGCTCATGCAGGTCAAGTTGACTGCCAGGAAGCTACCATGAACCCGCTGCCATTCACTACCTGGAGGGGAGAGACAGGTTTATCTTGAGCATCTCTCACCCAGGAAGCTCCTTAGCTGCTCAGGAATCCAAGTAAGAGTGGTTATTACTAAAAGATAACAACACATTGTTGCTACTTTTTGTCTACTACAAGCCTTTTTCTGGGGACAAGTCCTCCTCGTTTTCTGAAATTATGCTGACCAGACCCAGCAGTTCCAGTCTGAGATTGCCAAAAGCACAGGCAGAAAGATATGCACAGTGTTTTATTTCTGCAGAAACTGGGGTTCTTCAGATGCTCCCTCTTCTATTCCACCTCTAAGAAAGAAAGCAAAGCAGCTCAGACCGGTTGTGTTTGCTGCTGTTTGCAAAATAGAGGCATTGAAAAAAGAAACCGCCTGCCAGGCCTGTTCTCTTTAGTTTGCTTTTCCAGGAAAGATCTTGAGGAAGCAAGTAGCCACTGACGCACAGGGCAGGCTGCATGGCAAGTGGTCAAGAAACAGCAGACAAAGATGCCCCGTAATAACCTTTCCAAATGCACTAACAGGATTTCTGTTTATCACTTCAAGCCCTCCGGATCCGTTAGCTATGTAAGCATTACGACATTATAAAACAGTTACTAAACACTATTACTAGTATTAGTCTTGTTCCTTGTTATATATGAGAATCCTAAATTTAGAAGAAGACTGGAGCTTGCTTAAGATCATCCAACAAGCTGGCAGCAAAATGAAATTAGAAAGATTTTTATTTCAACAGTCTCTCTCTTATTTTTTCCCCCTTTTGACCAGCTTCAGACAAGGGAGACTACTTCCTAAATCAGATTATTTGGCTAACCTAGCAAGACATGAGCTGGAAACATAATCTGATCTGTGAGTGTGCATAACTTGCTTTTTTTTTAAAATACTACTAAAAGCAGATTCTTTGACAAGTAGCAGCTGGATTGTATGTAGATTTTGCGTCTCTCATATATCCCTCAATCTGGCTTGTCAGCTTTGAGGCCTAATCATTGTCTGTGCACCCCAGACGACTGGTGCAGCCAAATGGACTGAGATTAGATTTGAAGACCAGGGTGAGATGGAGACTCTTGGCCCCAGACTAGCTCCAGTATGAAAGGAGTAGAGGGTGGTGAGCTACAAATGCTTACTTAATTTATAGCAGTATTTCTCAGCTTCAGCAACTTTTAAGATGAGTGGACTTCAACTCCCAGTATGCTGCCTGGGGAATTCTGGGAGTTGAAGTCTAATCACCTTAAAAGTTGCTATGGATGACAAACACGAATGAAGCCAAATATACGTGTCCCAGGATAATGTTGCAGGATCCAATCTGTGTCAGTCACCGGAACCAGACTCGTGCTGGAGCCCATCCTCAAGAGAACTTCTGTCCTGAGAATGGGCTCCAAAACGAGTCCGAAGGCTCAGCAGACTAAATCTCTGGTCCCAGTGACTGATCCAGATTGGATCCTGCATGAGAAACACTGCCTTATAGACTTCTTGTCACAAGGATTACAGCAAATTAATTTTCAAGATTAATTTACAACGAGATTAATTTTCAGTGTCAATCCTTTACGATTAAAAAAAAAAGTGTTTTGGTGCTTTTACCTGCCTGCTTTGTGAATTCTGAAAAATGTTCTTCCTTGCTTCCACTCGGAAGGTTTTTGCTAGACTCAGAACAGACCATGCAGCTGAAAAGGAGAGCTGGTGTTATAATTTGACCATGCATATTCTTCCCCACTTAGCCCTCTTAATGCATTGCAACCCGATTTTCATGATTCCTAGCCAGCTGGGAATTATTGGGGTCTGTAATCCAAAATATTAGAAGAATTGGGGAATTGCCGCTCCACCCCTTTTCTGCAATTGTGTTCCTGGACTTTGCTCGTGGTTGTAAATCCCATTGTAGCTGTTTCCCATCAACGTACCCTGCCCGGCAGCGTGACTGATCCCGCGGATTGGTGTCCTCTGACTCTGCTAACTGGAATTCCACAGTGCCTTCATAGCTGCGGTTGCTTAGCACTGCTTTGGCTCCTGAAAGAGGAAATAACTGAAGGCTATTTTCCATTGTGAGAAAATGCATAGTAAAATAATAGCAAGTGTGGCAGGCCAAAGATCCAACAGAATATAGGTGTAGGCCTGACATGGGCTGGGTGTGTTCACACATATACACAAGCACACACCACCAGTACTCTTAGTGGAAAATTCACAGAAGGTTTAGGTTCTTTTCTTTTAAATATTTTCTTTTATTATGAGTATCGTGGGCATGTTTTAAGTCAATAGGGTTTGAATAGTGTTGGACACAGAAAAGAAGATAATTTGTAGTATCATGTGTGAATGGTTTTGGAAGAATCAGACAACTGACACGGAAACCACAGCTGTTGTTGCAATAAACAGTTTTTGTGCCTTTTCAAAAAGACTGAGATGGGGGGGAATTAAAGTTATATCATATTTGACAGTGAGATATAGAGTAAATAAATAAAAATAAGTGATCATGTTTCTTCCTTGAAACACCACTGCTCAAATAGCATCACATGTATTTCAAAAATACTTCAGTCATTCCTAAGAGTTGGAATTTAAAACTGCCCGGGCACAGAGGAGTACTTTCTTACTAGGCCCCTTGAGCCTGTAGTTGTTACAAGCCCATCAAGAAGGATTTCATTTTTATGAGTCTGCATTTGCCTTTTCCTCTCCCAGGAACGATACCTGCAAAGGTGTAACGCACTGGCCCCATCCAACGGTTCTTCTCACTGGTGCTCACTACATCGCCGTAGAAACCGTAACCAGCTAGGGAGACGGAGTAGCGCAAAAGCATCCCATCGTGCCAAATGCTGCAGACATCCAGAGGCTGGCTGTCCCCTGGGAAGGAAAGGAAGGCATGGAAAAGATACCAGAAGGAAAACACCCCACTCTCTCACTCCATTTTAGGTATGGGACTGGGAATCTGCAGACCCGCAACCTTTCCCCAAGGAAGCCAATGTTTCTGTCCTCAATCTCCAATGCAGAATAACTAGCCCCACTCTGAAGTGACCCAAGCAGGCATCCAAGGTTTTGTTTTTAAC
This sequence comes from Pseudoxenodon macrops, assembly GCA_032467955.1. NCBI lineage: Eukaryota > Metazoa > Chordata > Lepidosauria > Squamata > Pseudoxenodontidae > Pseudoxenodon > Pseudoxenodon macrops. Next base: position 338,284 of record JANHFT010006890.1, on the reverse strand, counting down.
TGCAAGCGTATGACCATTGATGAGTCAGAGACCATTTTCAAGCTTGCCCTACAGATGCTTTACTTCCAAACCTGGCTTTCCAAAATTCCCTACTCAGGGCAGTTTTAAGGATCATATTCTCAACAGCCACAGACGGATAGTGCGTGCTGGCTAAGCACCTATGATGATGTGCAGGGCAGAGGTGATGGGGTCATTTGTTCCCACGGTTGCAAAGCAGATACAATCTGTAGAACCTGGAGTAGAAAGAGAAGACATCCTTATCACCCGACTTGCTGGAAAAATAGCTCAGAAGGCTGTCTGCTTCCCACCCAGACCCTTGGATTATAAAGTTTTAGTTGTTATTTCCCAGCTCTTAAAGGAAGCCTCACGTCTTAAGTTTTGGGGAGCTACTGGCCTTACCTGCAGGAATGATGCCAATGCGAAGTCTTGGGGACAGAAGCTCCGCATCCAAGTCCTCTTTGAGCTTCCCTGCCTTCTGCTGGGTTCGATCGATTAAGGCGTGCATCACTTCATTGAATGTGCCGTCGCCTCCCACACTTACCAGCCTGGAATGGGATGGATTTATTACAGTTAATTGGCAATTACTTCTGCTTGCCCTTTGATCTGAAAATAGACCTATTTTGGAAATTGATTTTACTATATTTAATTAAACAGCAATTGACTAGAGAAGATATTAAGAAACAAACATGGATATTTGTCCCAGGATGATTTGCTTATAGCTTTTGGGATATTTGGAACAGATAAGCTGCTGTGGTAAATTTTCTAAGATTTGGATTATAATAACCGCCTGTCAACAAGTTGCAAATAGATTTAGTAGTTTAATTATTTTTGGGAGAGCTGGTTTCGCAAGAGGTGAGAACTAATGTAGTAATATATTAATCAGTATTCAACTAGAGGGGATAATATGTGTGTAATGTCTTGTTTTTAATGTTTTGTTTTGTGTGTTTTTTTCCTTTTGGATTTTTTTGAATTCGGTATTTTTTATTTTAATCTTGCTTTGAATAAAATAAAAGCAGGTTAAAAAAAAGAGATGGGACTCAATACAAAACTTTTAAATAAATACAATTAAAATGCATATATTTAATTGCCTTTTTGTAACATCCTTCAGAACTTTTTAAAAAAAAATTAATTTGCAAAGAAGGCCAGAAACATTGTTTTTAAAGCCATTTAGAAACAAAATCTAAATCAAATGTTTAATGTTCACAACAGCCTAGCGTTTTTCCAACTACAGTACTGTTTAAAAAGTCTTAGCCTAATTATGGTAGAATCAAGTATTTAACCTGGTTTTACAATGTCTATGGGGAGTCTCAGTCATCCAGGTTGTCTCAAAGGTGGTTTGTTTTTTTTAAGGCAACTGGACTGTTTTTTCCTTCAGGAAGATGTTTTGTCATCTTCAGTTTCAGTTCTGACTTAAGTTTTATAATCTGGTTGTGAACGTGAGAGATCGTGCCAATGGAGAGGAAGGTGACGTGATGGACTACAGTGAAGCACCAGTTTCCCAGAAAGGATGGAGCACATTCCAAGGAGTGGAGTGAGACAAGAGGAGGTAACACAGCCTGGAGCTGGATAGGAGGCAGGGGAACAGAGCTAGGATAGACACTTCTCAGAATCTCCCAGGGGATATCCACTAGGGTGAGAGAAGTAAGGGTTTAGGCTGGCAAGAGTCTGTTTATTGTGTATAAACAAATAAGGAACTGAACCCTGGCTGGATTGTTCTACCTCGTTCTTGGGCTAAGCCTGACAGTGAACGAATTAATCAATGACAGCATTTGGAATTAGCTAGTTTTCTCCATGGTTGGACTGGCAAAAAAACTTGGGGGAAAAACCCCAGATTGGTTTCCTCCCTTTTGTGCATTCAAATCATTGAAAAATGTGTTTGCTTTGCAGCCGTTGTTTTGTGGGATTCTTGGAGCAGATCATTTGCTTCTCAAAGAATAGATTTTGCCAATTTGGTGCTCACTAAATGTAATCTCATGCTGGAGGGTACAGCGTATTGCAGCTAAAGGAGAAATGGAGGGCAACAGGCTGGGGAAGATGCCAGGATTGAATTGAATGGATAGTTCAGATTGAACTAGAGGCACACATTTCCTCAGATGCAGGCAAACTAAGGCAAAAATACTTACCCATCAAAGCTACAGAGATCTTGCTGTAGGATGTAATCACGAGCCTCATTCGCACGGCAGGTCTCTTGAGAAGATGGCGACAGGAAGAAAGCAGGAGACTGTTTAATAGGAGCCATGGTGGCACAGTCAGAATGCAGTATTGCAGGCTAACTCTGCCCATTGCCAGGAGTTTGAGCCTGACCAGCTCAAGGTTGACTCAGCCTTCCATCCTTCCAAGGTCAGTAAAATGAGAACCCGGATTGTTGGGGGCAATAGGCTGAAATTTGTAAACTGCTCAGATAGTGCTATAAAGCACTATGGAGCAGTATATAAGTCTAAGAGCTATTGCTATGTGGTATGCTATTACAAGACTCAGACAAAGGATGGAGCAACAGGAAAGCTATTGGAGATAAAAGAAGTCCACAATGAGAAGGAAAGAGGGAGTGGTGGAGGAAGGTAATGGGACTCACCCACAACTTGAGCATGGATCCCAGCCAGGGCAAACAGTGGGGCCACTTGACTTTGATAGATCTCCATTGCTCGCTTACGTCCCCCAACTGGATTGATGAAGACAAGAAGACTCTTGGGCCGGGTAACACCTGGAGCAGAAGGAAGGGAAATGTAAATGGCTGCAGGATGAGATCGAAGTACCGTCTAGTCCAGCATTTGGATTCCCTCAGTAGTCAATCAACACCTCAAGAGTGCATGAAGAAAGAACTCTCTCTTTGTTCCCTTATAGTTCGTATTCACAAAAGCTCTTCTGCAGAACAAGGAAGATCGAACTAACTGTCATTTCGTGTCAGAGGTGAAAGGTTGGCCCAAAAAGGCTCCTTCAAGTTGCTGAGTTTGCTTGGCAACATGCAGAAGGTGACTTGCTATTGCTTCCTTTCAGAATCTAGTCTTCGACCCTGGTATTTGTGGGAGTCTCCCATCCACCTATTAACCTGGCTCAACCTGACTTAGCTTCCCAGCCTGAACGAGGTCAGGCAGTTGCCTTCTGCAGGGTGAGACGTCATTCAACACCAACTCAAAACTTATTTTCCATGACATTCGAAAGAAGAAAAAAAAAGTGCAAATGGCCTTTGAGCACACACTGTACAAAGTACCTTTCCCTTACTACTGACTAAGAGAAGTTCATTTCGTTTCTTGATCTAATCTACCTTGCAGGACTGACATTGCCCTACTTGCAATTAGGAGAGGTCCCCTGGTTCCCTTCTTGGAAGCCATCTCCTACCCACTTCTATGCAGCCGGTGTTTGCATGGCAGCCATGCTTAGGATGGCCAGGAAGACTTCAGGTGGGCTAGGAACTGACCATGATAATGAATCCAGGCCTGAAGGGCACTGACCCAGCGTGTTGCTAGCTGAGATGTGGATGGGGCAGTGAACTCCAGCACCCCAAGGCTCCAATACTCTCCTTTTTCTCGCTGTATAAAAAAAACTAAAAACAAAAGAAAGGGCAGGGAACAGAACATTAGAGGAGTGGTTGTTAGAGGTTTTATGAGTAAGATCAGATTGAGTGATTGCTCAGGAAGTCATGAATCTATTTTGCATGTGAAATTATGCACCTTTATTTACACATGTATGCAAATATCTTGAAAAATTGTATTGAGTTCTCAGATTTACATATATCTTGCTTTTTCACCAGGAGTTCAAAGTGGCATACAAAGCACTCATCAAATCAAATCAAAACTTTATTACAATCATAGACCAACATATTCAAAATTGGACTGCAAAGAGTCCAAAGTCACCCAGCAAACTTCGGGTTACACAGGATCTAATTCTGAATTCCTACTTTCCAGGTAGGAGTTTCCTGGTTACGCTTCAGGGAAAGATGATGATGACTGTGTTAGCTGAGTCCATGTAACTCCTAAGACCAGACTAACCAGCCACAATTACTGTGTTTATATAATACACTTGTGTCCCCAAAGAGAAATCATATTGTAGCTGAATGTGATGACCTGCTTCATACAACGCACTAAAAATAACTGGAATCCCATAACTCACTGTGACTTCAACATCCAAGGCTGAGAAAGAGATGGTAAAAAAAAAATCATCTTAATTCAGCCTTGTCCTTAAATCTTTTGCCGCAAAGCCTGTAAACCTAGCTTAGAGTGTGTACACTAGAGAAGGTGCAACTTTGGATCTGGCCTCCATAGCATAAGCACTATTTCTCTCTCCACTCTTCTCCTGCAGTCAATCAAAGTCATAAGAAACAAGGACCATGACTTATTTAAAAGAACTGTTGTGAACAAAAATGGACTCCCCTGATAGATGTTTCAATCACTCTCAGCATGCAACCAAAGTTGTAGCCCACCTGAAAAAAGATTTCATTTTCTAACATGGTTTTTGTGACCCTCTTTATGCATAATAATATCCAGCTACCTAGATGCTCTAAACCTGGATCTACCTTACTCACCTGTGAAAGAGTTCTCATCCCTAGTAGATTCCAAAATCTCGTTGCTGTTACTGGCTGTTCCAAGCCTCACAGCAACCATCTCCTGGATGGGAATGCAGAATCCCTGGTCTGGAAAGGAGAGAAGACAGTTGCTTTGCTAATCTTTATTTGTGGAGTTTCTGTCCTGTCTTTCTGCTTCTTCAACAGCCGTGAGTATGTGTATGCAATATTAATACAATCAAAGTCAGAAATAAAATTAAACATTTAAAGCTTGCCAGCAGAGATGATAATAATTCTCAGATGATTAAAAACTTGCTTTAGTCTGAGGGCAGGGTCTTACAGATCAAAATCCATGTTTTTGTCTTTTCTTCTTGACCTGCTGCCACAGTGGAGAGCTTTTCAATAGCACACCATCACTAAAATTGTCAAAATCTGTCATTCAACTGCTCACTCTTGAATGCTGGCTGGCTGGCAAATCATAGAAAAGCATTACTTGGCGGACAACCCATTCCTTTCATCAAGGTTCAGAAAATATTTGTCACTAGGAAAGCTAGCAGTAAGGGATCAGGGGGCTTAAGGCAGGGGTGAAATCCTACCGGTCCGGTCCGGTTCTATAGAGTAGGTTGCAAGCAGCTGGTGATGTCATAGAACCGGTCCTGTTAAAACTGTTAAATCTGTTAAA
>JANHFT010006890.1:238577-253740 GCA_032467955.1 Pseudoxenodon macrops | reverse complement strand
ATATATGAGAGTGTAGAGGACTTCCGCTATGATTTTTCTCAGATTGAGATGATGGCCTGTAGAGACCCTGGACAGGAGACATTGTTGGGGTAGATTCAGCCAACTGTATTATATGTCTGTATCATTCCTCTACTTTCCAATCTATCAATCTTAACAATATCTAAAATAGATCATTCAAAGAAGCTATATTTACTAGCCACAATATAATAACTCTTTCTCTGTTTATTCTTGTGTGATGTGTTCACATATGCTTTTCCTGGTCTGGTCTGAATATCTAAGCCCTGAATATAGATTGGTTTCTACTCTAATCATTTATTGCAGCTTTACCACTACAGGTATGAGACTCTGGGGAAGGCTGACTTATTTTTTTAAAAAGTTACTTAGCAACCAACTGCATAAACATATGCAATAACTTTCCTAGTCTGAAACACCTAGAACCCTTCTAATCATTCATAGCACTTCCAAATCACCAAAGGATGCAGTACAATAGATAAGTGGTCTGTTATATGTCTAACACATGTTTGCAATTTTAAGCAGGGAGGCCAGTAGACCAAAGCAATTCTAGGGATCTTCTTGTGCCAGTATACAGAGTCCAGGGATAGGACTCTACATGGCAAACCACAAGTGGTCTAAAGCCTGATCTAATTTGATCCCTTAGCTGTCAACCTCAGGTGGTGACCTCAGTATTCTTACAGGAGTCTATTTTATTTAACAATATGGTTTACAAAATGAAAGTGATGAAAAACTGCCATTAAAACAGTAGTGCTGAAAAGAACTGGACTAAGAAAACACTTTAGTACAAGGACGCAAAGTTGGTTGGTTCTTTACGTCACTGCCCCAAATGCTAAATTCTACAATGTTTTAGCAGACAGGTTAAAAGAAAGGAGGCGCCATGAACCTCTCTTACAAGTGATACCTGTAGCATTGGAACTGCAAAAGTAAAGCAAACTTGCTGGCTTGAGTGGGAGGTTGCTCCCACAGGAATCAATGTACCTGCAGTTTTGGAGAATTAAAGCTCCTAAAGGCTCAAAATGTTCAATACCAGCATTTCGAATTAGAGACAAAGCACTGCAGTGCCTCAAAACAGTGATTAGTTGACAGTGTATGTTGTTTTACAGTGTATCAGTGATCAGATTGGTGGCTTGCTAGATGATGTCTTTCAGAAGCAAACTGAATTTATTTCTGAGATGCACAGGGTAATAGGAAGGGTAACTTTAATTACGCTGGGAATAAATATTGCTATGTATGGTCCTTCAGGAAAATCCTGATTTGATTCCTGGCAGCCTCCTCCTTCATAGTATAAAGATGCATAAGCAGCATCATCTATTCTTGGCACTAACCAATAGGGAAGGCTTAATTCATGAAGTGGGAATAGCAGAATACTAGAAAAATGACATATAATGCTAAAATTCTTGAACCTTGATTACAGAATTGAAGTATCAGCAAATACTTTGAACTTCACTAATGCAAGATTTCAATGAAAGAGCAGTAATTAGATTCCATAGAAATTCTAAAAAAGAGGAAACTCTTTGCAAATAACTCCAATGAAGGGGAGAAACAGAAGACAGCAGAAGAAGCCAACATGGGTGTAACATAATAAACATTGGAAAACAAAGGATACTCTTAGAAGATGGACAGAAGACAGGTCATCAAGGAAAAGTTAGCAAGAAACAGTAGAAGCAATATCAAACAGCCTAAAACTCAGGTAAGGTTGGTGAAGAATGCTAAGTGTAACAAAGAGGGCTTCCTTGGTTATGTTTAAAATATATACATCATCCATAGTTATTATATTGGTGTGCTATAGAAATAATAAAAGAAAAAATATCAGATGCTCAAAGAATACAAATGCTTTCAGGTATCAAAGGAAAAGGCAAACTATTCAAGTTTTATTATGGTTTAGTCTTCTCCATCAAGAGGCCCTGTGTTCAACCACACAAAAGTAAAAAGCAGTATGAAGGAGTAGAACTGAAACCTAAAACTGAAGAAAAAAAAACATAGGAAGGAAAAATACCTGTTCACTAACGTCAAAATCAGCATGGATTTGTCAAGTACAAGTCTTGGCAGCCTAACCATATCTATTTTTTTTAATTAGGTAACTACCGGTAGTTTAATACATTATGGGAATGGTATAAAATAATGTATCTTCACTTTAAGCATTGGACAAGAAACCTCATGACTACCAAGTCAAATAAGCATGAGCCACATTCCCTGACAATTAAACAAACTACTCAAAATTTTACCCAAAGAGGGTGGATGTATTTTTTAAAAAAGGTCTTGGGTCCTATATTCTGCAGCATGTTAATTAATGGCCTGGTTAAGAAAGCAAATGCATATGACACCAAATTGGGTGGAATTGCTAAAACCAAAGAAGACAGAAATATTAAAATTTATATGATATTGAATAATGAAAACTAAGAGATAAATTGAAAACTCTTCACCTAGTAAACAAAAAATAAGATGAGCAGGTGCAAAACAGGATGGAAACTACTTGGCTTAGCAATAGTATTTGCCGAAAAAGATCTGCAAATGGAAGGTGGCTACAAACTGAACATGATTCAGAAGTGTGATGTAGCTGCAAAAAAGGCAAATGCAATTTTAGACTGCATCAAAGGAGCCATATTTTCCAAATCACACGAAGTAACACTTTCGCATTATTCCACAATGGCCAAGACCTCATTTTAAATACCGAATCAAGTTTTGGACAGTCCACTTTAAGAAAGATTCAGAAAACTGGAACAGGTTCAGAGAAGAGAAATAAAAATTAACAGGGAATCAGAAATTAAATTCAGTGAAGACAGATTAAAGAAACTGGGGAGGGTGGGGGCGATTTGATGGTGCTCTTTAAGTAACTGAAAATATTATACATAGACGGTTCATTCTATACTGTCAGTAGAAATATAGAACAATGGATTTGACTTACTGAACATTCTATTTGGGTGTTCAGAAAAACTCCTCAGCTATAAAGAACATTTTGAAAGTGGAAACTGTTGAGCTCTTTTTTAATGGATGTATTCAAGCGCAGGCTAGACAGCCAGCTGTCAGGGGTGCTCTAATTTGGATTCCTAGGCTGCCCATAGTTAAAGGTGATGGCCAGAATGACTCCTTAATACTTTATGATTCTATGCTGTCTTCTGATCTAGCTTTAGAATTGTCTTCCTGTCTCAGATCAGACCAAGAACGTGCCATGCAAGAATCAAGATCTTGTGTTTGCCTTGGTATCCGGTCCTGAGCCAAAGCTGATCTGGTAATCAACCTGGGTACTAATCTGGGCCTTGCATTCTTGCCTTTTTTAAAAAAATGTTATTGAAATTTTCAAATGCAAGAGTAAAAAATTAATACAAACTAAAATAAAGTAAGAAGGAAAAAAAATAGAAAAACCAGAAGAAAAATAGAAAAAAAAATACAAAGAAGTGGCTTCCAATCTTCTTTACAGGAGCTGTAAGCACAGGTAGTCCTCAACTTACAACCATTTGTTTAGTGATCGTTTGAAGTTACAATGGCACTGGAAAAGGTGACTTATAGTCATTTTGATTGTTGCAGCATCACTATGGTCATATGATCAAAATTCTGAAATGTGGCAACTGGCATGTATTTATTATGATGGTTGCAGTGACAATCTGACAAGCAAAGTCAATGGAGAAGTTAGATTCACTTAACAACTGGGTTACCAACGTAACACCGGCAGTGATTCACTTAACAATTGTGGTAAGGAAGCTCATAAAATGGGGCAAAATTCTTAACAACTGTCTTGCTTAACAACAGAAATGTTGGGATCAATTGTGGTCGTAAATCAAGGATTACCTATATAACTGTGTGTGGATTAATCTTCCCTAAAGGTATATTGTGACTCTCATCTTTCTATCATATGCTTTATCTAATAAACAAAAGCATACATCAAAACTTCCCTTTTTTTCCTATTTAAAGAAAAAGTCCACAAGAGGTTTCCAATCAGCAACAAACATCCATTTGTCTTTTCTCTGGTTTGACAGATCAATTTGGCCATCCCAGTAAGTTGCATTTTGCATTGTTGCTTGCCCACAATATGCCAGTTTGGGCTAGTTTTCTTCTTACAATTATAATGAGATAACTTTGAGCTACCTGAAAGAAGGTTAAAGCAAAATAAAAAATAGGACAATCTGGATCTGAGAGAAACTCTTATATGATAATTCAATGAGAAAAAGAGATCATGCTCACTCAGCACAACTGATCAAGTTATTTTTCCTCTGCTCTGTATCAGCAGCATACAACTATATGACTCAGTTAGAGATTAGTTGGCCATTTAAAAAAAAGGAGTCTGGGAATTCTACATCTCTTTTTAAATTCCCCACCATCAAGATATCAATACCTAAATCCAAATTGGGTTATTTATCACAATCAAGAGCAAATAAATAAATGATACATTGAAGAAGTAGAAGTTAGAGAAAGGCACAAGATGCATGCTAAATTGACAAATCCACTATTAAACCTATAAACTCCTACCAGAAGACAAACATTAATTGTATGTAAAGTATAATTTATCATGTTAGAATCTTTAAAATTAGATAATTGTTTAACCAGTAATCATATCATTAAAGTAAAATCATTCCAAGCAGACAAGAAAGGGACCAATTCATTATGCATTCAATAGATTTTGATGGAAAAGAACTCCTTACAATGGACTACAATTTGGACTACATGATTCTTTGAAAGAAAAAGGATGATCAAGTAGCATTCTGGTGAAAATCACAAAGGCAAACAACAGACTGTGCTGTTTTGAAGGGAAAAAATGCAATTATATCAAAGGCGAATTCTGTATATCTCATCCAATTAAGCATGCATGCATGCGTGCGTGCGTGTATGTATATATACAGTATATGTATATATACACACACATACAGACATATATACATACACAAATAAGATGCTTTTTAATTATTATCAACACAGTAATTGTTTTGCAATTAAACATATTTGAGTACAATATACAATTATATTTTATATGATGAACATCTCTGAAAACCAGGCCCAAACTTCAAGAAATGGAAGCAACACAGGAAACATATTATTTAAAACATAGATATAAATACACAGAATCCAGCAGGGAGATTACTAAAGAAAATATATACAGATAAACTGAAACATCAAAAATAAAGAAAAAAATACCGCTATGGAAATCCAAATAAAGTGCATTCTCCCAGCACATTACTCTGTTCTGACAAAACACCACTGCCCAAATACTTGGTGACACTTCTTGAAACCAAGGATCAAATCGAGCCCATTTGTAATTTTTTTTCATCAGCCGAAACAGCCACTTTGGTATTTGAGACAGCTGCAAGTTCAAATCCTGACAAGGCCCTCTTCTGCCTTCATTTGATCAACCCTGGAGCAGTTGCTTCTTCTGCCTCAACACACCTTCCAAAAGTCTCAATACATTCAAGCCACATTCTTTTCTGTCAAGTTTCTGGCAATGTCCCAGTCTTTTAACTACCCTTCCTCCTCTCCCCCTCTCAAGGTTTCATGGAGAAGCAGAGTGTTCCTTGATTTCCTGCCTCCAAATGTTATGGGACTGAGAGACAGCAGTTGCTACAGCCCACCCCAGAGGCAGTTGCATCTTACACAGGGTTGAAATTTCAGATGGCCAGCTTCCAAGTTCCCTTGGAGCCAAGATGAAATGTTTGGGACCATGTGTCAAGCTGTTTTATTACTGCAGGCAAAGAAGGGAGACATTTTGGCACTCAAATGGCCCCAGAGATTCTTGAAGCGCTGGATTCACCTGCTGGTGGAACAGCATATTGAAGATTACAGCCTCTCATATGTCCCATCCTTTTCCAAAACACAGAGACTTCCAAACACAGTCTCAATTGTTTTTGGCAGTCTTTGAAAGAAAAACACGCTTTGCGTGAGGAGTTTATGCTATTCTCTCTACCCATAACATCATAGGGCTTCTGTGGGCCTTCAGCAGCTGAACCATTCAACTTCTAGCTCAGCTGCCGCACAGGAGGAATCAGAAGAATAGCTTTGCAGCCATAACTCTTGAGCTAGGTTTGTGGAACATGGTTTCCCATTGGTAGGAATTTTTTCCTTGTTACACCCAGTGGTGGGATTCAGCCAGTTCACACCACTACGGGAAAACCGGTTGTTAACTTTCTGAGCAGTTTGGTGAACTGGTTGTTGAAAGAAATCATTAGGGCAGAGAACCGGTTGTTAAATTACTTGAATTCCAGCCCTGGTTACACCTCTTGACTCCTCACCTCCCCAATCGCCAGAATGGCAGAATGACCTGGCACTTTGCTCCCAGTTAATTGTTAAAAACTGTGCAGAGGCATGTCTGTTTCTTCTTAGCAACCAAGTGTGGATAAGGGTGGGACACTGGCTGAATGCTCATGTTTGTGTTTTGCAGGATCCAATGGTCAGCTCATTGTGAATTCTTTGAATGGGAAGTGATGTAAAAAGTCAAACATTGATCAATGGGAGGAATAAGCATACACCACAATTTAGAAAGTAAAACAAAGAAGTGACGTGTCAAAAATTAGACCACTGTTGTTTTATACAGGAAGGTAAATATTGCTGGTTAACAAAGCATTCACTTTTTATATTGGGTTTCTTAGCATAGTCATGACAACTAGTGCCAAGCAATAATTTCTTTTCTATAAATTTTCCTCCTCCTTCTTGAGTCCTTGCAAGAAAATTTGTTTTTAGAATTTGATTTAAAAAGTCAATAAAATTCTCATGGATGGGATGAGAATGTACAGGTGATATGGCTCTAGTTACTTATTTACAAATTGGTCAAAAGGAATATATAAACATTCATTGTAAATAATATCCAACAATCTGCAGTAATCTGACAAATCCTTTTTAATATCATGAAGGAACTTTTCCCATTGGTCGTTTCCCCCCCCCCCCCTTAGTATCACTGTCACCACTAATGGGGAAAGCTGACCTTGAAAAATTGGTGGACAATTATTCCTCCTTAGAGAAAGTGCCCATTCAAATTTTCTGCTCTTATAATTGGTGGAGAATTTTGGAGAGCCTTTTTGGCCTACCTATGATATCAACAACATCTCAGACATTGAATTTGATCATATTTTTCCAAGGAAGTGTTACAATTTACTTTACTGGAAGAATGTAATATGCCAGCAACCAAAGCTTCATGCTGCAACAGGCAAAGCAGCTACTTCAAAACACAACTCTTAGAGAAAACAATTCTCAAGAAGGGGAGAATAAAAGGCTGTCTAATTTATGCCATTCTACTGCAATATTTTTTTTCTTTCCCATTAACAATCCTCAAAGGAAGAAAAAGGCAGATTAGTTGCAAAATATTTTTTAATAGGCATACTGCACTGGAAGCCTTCAGCCTAGATATAAATATAAATGCTAAAAGGAATAGAAGCAAACCAGCTTAAAACAAAAGAAACCAGAATAAGTATTTATGCACTTTTACAGGGATATTTCAACTTCCAATATTTTATCATTGTGCAGAATGATATTAGCCTTTCCATTTATAAAAACCAGCCTCAACTGACTGGTAATGTGGCTAGATGTAAAGAATAAAGAGCACAAGGAACCAATAAATACCTAGAACAGTGATGGCTAAACTTTTTGCCAACGCGTGCCAAAAGCAGGGGGAGTGCGCGGTGTGTGTGTCATGCACACATGTGCCACACTCATAATGCAATGCCCTCCCCCTCACACACACAACTACCACCCCACGTTGCCCCCCCTGCGCATGCGCGCAGGCCTCACTGAAACCTCCCGGTAGGCCCGTGGGGACATTTTTCCCCATCTCCAGGCATCAGGAGGCTTTCCTGAAGCCTGGGGAGGGTGAAAATGGCCTCCCCCTGCCCTCTGGAAGGGCAAAAATCAGCTGGCCAGTGCATGCATGCACCCTGGAGCTGACATAGGGCAACACCTCACATGCCCTCAGATATGGCTCCGCGTGCTACTTGTGGCATGCATGACATAGGTTCACCATCACGGACCTAGAAGGTACAGGAGAACTGAAATGCTTAATTACAAAGATGATGTTATTCTTACAGTAGATTGACTTGACTCCAGGTAAGGGCCTTTATGCCATTTTCTTAGCAGAGTAATGGAAGTAGTTTGGTCTTTTGTGCTTCCCAATCTAGCCAGCATTCCTGGAACTGCCTGGTAGTTCCCCATCAATTAGTCCTCAGGGCTGACACTTCTTAGCTTTTGAAAGGTCAGTGAATTATGCCTCTTTTGAGGTACATATAGTCCTCAATTTACAACCATTTGAAGTTGCAATGTCACCAGAAAAAAAGGTGACTTACAACTGGTCCTTGCATTTACAACAATTTAACCCACAGTCAGATGGTTAAAATTGCACACATCATGCATTTATGATGGTAGCAGGGTCTTGGGGGGGTCACATGCTCACCTTTTGCAACTTTCCCAGCCAGCTTCATACAAGCAAAACGAACAAGGGAAACCAGATCTGTTTACTGCCTAATTCACTTAACAACTACAAGCATGGCAAAAAGGTCAGAAAATTGGGTGCAATTCACTTAACATCTACCTTGCTTAATAATGGAAATTCTGGTCCTAATTTTTGTTGTAAGTTGAGGGCCACTTGTAATGCTTCATTAATTTGATAGCCACAGTTTTAAAAGCTTTCCACAATTAGGCAGTTGTATATATAGATGCTATAACTTCAGATGACAAGCACTAATGTAAAATAGGCATAATTCTTTATCTTGTATCTGGGGGGGAGATTATTCCTTTTCTAACGAAGATGCCTGTCATGATGACAAATATACTTACCATCTAAAAGCAAAATTGTGTTGCCTATGTATAAATCTATGTAATCTTAACGGATTAATCCTGATTACATTAAGTTCATATGATCAGTTGACTTGGCCTATGATGCTAATCAGTGTTTTTCCCTCAAACTGAAATCTATTTGGGTGGGATTTGTTCGTCTCTACAACAATGAGAATCTATTCTTTGAAAAAGAAAAAAGAAAGCATATCCCCAGATGTGAATCTGAATCTGGGCTAGAATAGACACAGAAACAAACAAATAAATCCTGCTAGTTAAACAGATGAGACACAGAATATCTCTCTCCCTCTCCCCACTCTCTCTCCTGCCATATTTCAGCTGTGTAAATTTGGGACATCCAGACCTATCAGCTAAGCCTTCCTAACCAAAGAGTTGCCTGGTGTCCAGCAAGATTCCCCTCCTGGAAATGCCTTCTGAGAAGGAAAGTACCATAACAAATCCAGTAAAGTTAACATCATTTTTTTAAAATAATAACAGCTATGTAATTTGTTTTTCCCCCTCAATCAGCATAATATAATAACAAGCTTAATAGCTCTTTATAGTCTGCACAATGCCTTTTGCTTTAAAAATACCAACAGAATACTGATACCCTACTGATCTCAGTAGGAGTGTGTTGAGCCCATAGTTTTACTGAATTAACTCAACCGCCTATATTCATGTAACACTATGCACCATAAATTAATCGTAAAGGTTGGGGCAACCCAATATACTGAGCCAGAAATTAGCCGAGCATGTTGTACAAAGCCAATCTTAATAGCAGGTTCAGGACTACAGGCAGACAAAGCAATCCTAAAGGAAGGTGTAATTACAAAGCTTGGCCAGGTCATACTTTTCAAAGTAAGAGTAGATCTTCGTTATTTTAGAATTCCAATCCCACAAAACCAGTAAGAAATTTCAGATAAGATACAGTATATTCGCAGGAAGCTAGCATAATTACAGGAACAGATATGGGGGCTTATTGGTGAAAAAGAGGAAATCTCACCGTAAAAATACCTTGGTGTAGCATCTATTCCTGGCAGGGAACTACTGGTAATAAATTTGGGTTTGCAAAGTTTTCTATGAGCAGAGTGTACATTGCTGAAGCTGACATGCACTCAACATAGGTGGAATTTTGTTATAAATCATTACTTGATAAGTCAGCTAACCTTTTTAAAAAAAAAGTAAAATAACTACTTCCACCTTGGTCAATCTTTCTGTGATGTTTTCAACCTCAACTTTTGATCATCCTGCCTTGTTTATTCAGGAGGATCAAAAAAAAGTTTAATACTTTATTTCTCTTCTGATATGTACATTCAATATATAATATTAATTTACACCATTCCTAACATAGACCAAAAAAGCTCTTCTCCATATGTGTATATTTATATCTATTACTTTGGGCACTCATTTAAATGAAAAGAGAGCCTTGCAAACAGTAGAAATTGACTATTTTGTATTATTACCAATCTTATTTTACAGTATTTATAACTTTGCTTCATTTGGTTACTTTTCATAAAGAGACATAATAAGGTGAGGGTACTGCAGATTAATGCTAGCAAAGATGTATATTCAGATGCATGTGAGTTGATTTAGCAAACATTGCCCATATGACAAGTCAGATCACCATTGTCTCTCATTGTCCCTCATTCTTTTACAGTATGGTTACTAGGATTCTTGGAGACCTTCATCCAATATCAATCCCATAATTTTTTCTTTGAATCTCTTCCTAATCAAGCCGGTCATATATACATTTTCCAGTTTAAATATTAGAATCTATATCTGTCAAAAGAGCTGTGAAGGAAGAAAGCTGAATGTGGATGGAACCGATTTTATGGCTGCTGAGGCAATAGGAATACCAGATTTTTGGCACATTAATCCATCCCCCTGCATAGTCCATTTCTGGGATTCCTGTAAATTATGAAACTCAAAGTACAGAATAATTTGTTCATATAGTGAAAAATGACTAAGTGAAGCCGAGTCCAATCTTTGGTACAGAAGATATGAACTGGAAGTCCTTGCAAAGAGACCAAGGACTTAAGAAATAAAAAAAGCTAGATATGGATCTAGGCCTGCCTTTCTGTATGCAAAGAGAAAGGAAGCAGAATTCTTGGAGATTCTCCATTTTGAGCCATTCAAATTGAGAGATTATATGCAATGAAATATTATTTACAAGGGGGAAGGGGGTTAACAGAGAATGTTGTTAATCCCCTTCCCCCTAACTAAATAACAGGAATGGTTATGTAGTTAGTGGGGATTGGGAGAGGGGGCATACAGAGAAGTTTCTTGGCAGGGTCTGTTCTGGGGATGCAAACAGATGAAGGAATAAGTATGCGATTATTAGGAGAACAGCATTATCAGCCACATAAAGTGTGAATCTGGAATATGTCTGCTGAGAAATTCAAGAATGTGATTAGACTCAGAAAATTCACCCCAAGAAGATAGTGCTTTGTACAAGAGAAATATTAACAGGTTGTGGAATCGTCCAAAGTGAGAGTGCGGGATGCAAAAGGAAAACAATTGAGGAGTGTCCCTTTTATTATTGCTAAAGAAGACAAAAGAATTATCTCCTGGGCATTTGGGGATTCCTGCTGAACCTTGTGGTGGCTGGTGAGATGAGGAAGGGAAGAGTCGGGGAATTCGTTAACAAAGGCAGGAATTGGGCAGCGGGAAAGAGTTTCTCTCAGATTATTTCAAAATTTCAAACAGGAAGAAGGGGTGCTGAGAAGAGAGGGGCAGCGAGGGATCTGCCCAAACAAAGCTCCAGGAGAACCAATAATTATCCAGGGAAGAGGAAACCTATCAAGGAGGGGGAGAGCGGGGTTTCCTGCGGAAGAGGGCCGCTATTTTGCGGTCTGCAGCTCGGAGGGGGAGGCGTTCTCCGGCTAGCCGTTCAAATGCCTTTGGCTTCCCCGTCAAAGAGCGGGGGCCGTTCCAAGCGGCCGAAGAAAGGGAACGAATGCGCGGCGGGGCTTTGTTGGCGGCGGCGGCGGCGACTTGCAAGGGGAGGGGGGCGCACTCACCAGTGCAGGATCTTGTGCTGCAGCTGTCCCGGGCGACGCTCGGACGAGCATTGTAGGCACCACATGGCCGCTTGCACTCTGCAGCCCGGGATTGCCGCCGCCGCCAGGGACTTGGTGAGGACGGGGATGGAGGATCCAGATTGGGTCTCAGCAACGGCCGCTCCGTGCCCCGAAGCTGCCCAACCGCTGCTTGGGCTTCGCCATCCTCGGCTCCTCCACGTAAAGCAAAGGAGGAGCCGGGACGCGGTAGGGCCCGCCCTTCACCGGAGATTTCCCCCTCCTCCCTGGCCATTGTTAGTAGCCCTCCAAGGCTCCCCCCCGCGTCGGCCCACCTTCCCTGCCTCGCAGCTCTCCACTGTGACGCCCGGATGCCGCTCGGTATCCCGATGCCTGCGCCGCCGCCGGGGTGCTGCATGGTTGCGACGGGAGCAGAAGCGGCGCGGTGGTTCCTCCAGAGATGCCTTAGCCAGCAGCTGCCAGGGCTCTGCCCCACCTTGCCTCGAAAGAGATTCCTGCGTCGTGATTGCTATTGTGTTGCCTGGTTTCTTGAGACGCCGCTAAATCCGGGTTTCCAAGAACAGCCCCCAAAGCTGCCTGGCTAACTGGCAACCTCTCTTCCGCCGCTCCCGAAATACACGGCAGTTGATGGCTGTGTGGCTTTTTTAGCGGTGCTACTTTAAACGTTCATTTTCCACGTGCTGGGAGGCCAGGCGTGTCTCTCTCATCAACTTCCCCCAGTCCAGAAATACAGACTTCTCCTACTTCCTTCTATCCAGAGCTGTGTTAGTGGAGGAGTGTGATTTAATGACTAAACGGTGGCTGCCAGCCAAGATTTCCTAGATGCCTTTCCAGAATTCAAAAAGCTTTAGATCAGAAAAGCAGCAAAGGTGGTGGAGCAAGGAGCCCAGATCCATGAATTCCACCCCAATGTCTGGAAGAATTAGGCCAGGAAGAGAAAATGCCACCTTACATTGGCATTTTCTGGCCAGGAAGCTTTAATGGAAAGGGGGAGAGAGGTGGTAAGCCAAAAGTTTTGGCATCAGATATGAATGTGAACTAAATCACGAAACAGATTAATCTGATTTAAGGAGCACATCCTCTGCAAGAAGCCCTCTTGCACTAGCCTGAGTTTTTACAAAAGCATGACTATGGACTGGCACATCTCCTGTTCACAAGTAGGTTTGTTCAGGAATATGTGCCCTATGCTATTTTAGTAATTAGAAGGGAAGTAGATGCCAGCTGATTTTATTGCTTGGGTGCCATAAATTCTCAGGACCTCAGAGACCCCAATTTGCCCCAATGCAAGATACCTTTGTTTCTGAGGAAGATGACATGCAAGAATGGCAATTCTCCTTTATCAGTCCTCAAAGAAAATCCTTTATTTGTAACAGGCAGCATTTTTTATAAGACAGTAAAAAGCAATAAATCCTCTATTTGATGCCACTTTATTTTCATTAGAATGGACGAATTATTATTTTTTGTGCCCTCAAGTCACTCTTGTCTCCTGGCAACTGTTTGGACGAGTCCCTGCATTTTTCTTGGCAAGATTGCAGAAATGATTTGCTATTATTGCCTTCTTCTCAGGACTGAGAAGAGGGACTGGCCTCAAGTCACCCAGCCGGCTTTCTGTCTAAGCTAGGATCAGAACTCATCATCTCGTGGTTTCTAGCCTGACACTTTACTCACTATACCAAACTGGCTCTCAGTTTGGACAAAGGATAAGATTAATATATTTTTTTAGGACAAATCCAATAGTAGTGGGATGGAACAAGGGATACTGTGATGGCTTTTCTCTTTTATTAAGAAACTAAAATCAAAGTGATAAATGATTTTCCAATTCTCCTATCCTGTACATGATCTGAACCAAGATTATTTAGTTCAGTATTCTCTCAAAGTTGGCAAGTAGATCAGTAGCAAATCTCCATCTCTCCCTCACACACACACACACACACCACACTTTGTAGTTGCCAAGTAGAAAAACAAACACATCCATCCCTAAGGGCAGATTGGTAATTTGCTCTTTGAGAAAATCAAATTGAAAAAGGATCTTATGCTAGCAACAGAAGCCATAGTCCAATGCAAAATTTTCTAATCATTTGTGTTAGGATTGCAATGCAGACATTTTTTTTCTTCAGTGCTGAGAAGAACAGGATGGGGAGAATCTTCTAATTACATTCTAATTTTTCCCCCAGCAATTGGACCCAACACAAAATATAATAAAATAAAAATGTCCAATGAACAATCCTTTTCTATCGGGTGGTTAAACCCATCCAAGTTGTTTAGTGCATCTTTCTAGCACTAATTCAAAAGTTACCCAACCCAAGATTTTATTATTGCCATTGATAGCACATCCTCCATGAGCAATTTAACTTTAAATGTTCTAATTGTACTAAAATATTGGTTTGACTTAATGTTCAATATTCCTTTGAAAAAATACCATATTATGTAGCCTTTCTGATAAAAAACAAAACAAAAAGTGAAATAAAATCCTGAAATCAGACTCATTCATGTGGTGTGATTCTATATGCCATTGGAGGGTTAAAAGGCAGTACGGTAATGACCATGAGAAGCAGACTTACAGGAAAAAGAAAAAAATGGTTCCTGTTTGTATGATTAAATTCATATGATTAAATAATGAGCTGGATGACCTGGAACTGATAGCCTGCACAGCAGTAACACTGCTTGAGAAATAAGATAATGGAAGATTTTTAAAAAAGTGGTAAGATCAAGCTGTTTAGTTCTTTAGGATACAGTAAGCATAACATATTATCAAAGTTAATGGCTATGCAAGTAAAAATTTATCTGAATAAGTGGTTGATTTGGAACAAAACAAAAATAAAATCGGGCTTGATTGGAATTTTTATAGGAGACTACAAGGAGATGAGAGTGAATGTTCCTTCTCTGAGCTTGTGTGTTGGTTTCTGAATGTTTCATCACCAGGATAGGTAATGTCTTTAGCAGAATTTAGGGGATGTCAGTGTCAGTTTTGTTTTGTTTATAAGGGCATTGTGTGGTCAGCAGGTCTTGTAATGTGTCTTGTGATGGGTCAGGTGTGAGTCTATATACCAATGGCTGCATCTCAAATGATCCATCCATTAAACTACTGACATTTGCAGATGATACAACTGTGATTGGTCTCATTCGAGAAAATTATGAAACTGCATACAGACGGGAGGTTGAACAACTATCCTTGTGGTGCAACCGGAACTATCTGGAACTGAGCACACTCAAAACTGTAGAAATGGTGATAGACTTTAGGAGAAACCCTCCCATACTTCTACCTCTTACAATACTAGACAACACAGTATGAACAGTAGAGACCTTCAAATTTCTAGGTTCTATCATATCTCAAGACCTAAAATGGACACCTAACATCAAAAACGTCA